>CAUYRT010089316.1:0-124569 GCA_963574885.1 Lepilemur ruficaudatus | reverse complement strand
GAAAGTACTGATGAAATGTTTATCAAGATGATGGGGGTTGATTTACTGAGGGTAATATCCTGATTGCAAGACTTTAAAATATCAAATCCTGAAGTTACCATACTGAGACAATAGAGGATGCTGGTTTAATGTCACAAAGCTGGAGTAAAAAACAGATATATTGGGCCAGGCGCGGTGGCTCACGCCTGTAATCCTAGCACTCTGAGAGGCTGAGGTTGCTCAAGGTCAGGAGTTCGAAACCAGCCTGAGCAAGAGCGAGACCCCTTCTCTACTAAACAAATAGAAAGAAATTAAGTGGACAACTAAAAAAATGTATAGAAAAAATTAGCCGGGCATGATGGCACATGCCTGTAGTCCCAGCTACTTGGGAGGCTGAGGCAGAAGGATCGCTTGAGCCCAGGAGTGTGAGGTTGCTGTGAGCTAGGCTGACGCCATGGCACTCTAGCCCAGGCAAATGAGTGAGACTGTGTCTCAAAAAAATAAATAAATAAAATAAAAGAAAATGAAAAGAAAAGAAAAAGAAAATATGGCATAAGAACCTCATTCAGAGCATTTTTAAAAAACATTTTTGCTAAGCTCTTAATATGACATGATCTTTTCTTCACTGGTTAAATGCCAGTTTTCCATTAGGATTGAAGAAACTTTAAAGAATAGAGCATATGAAATGTCATGGACCTAAGATGAGGGAAATGTATTTTTTAGTATTAGTAAACCAAGTGATTATCTTCATACACAAGTAATCCTTTGATTACTCATGTGTTGATTATATATGTTGTATCCTGGGAAATGAAAAATATTTTTAACATAACGAAATACAATTGGGACACTAATCTTTATTAAAAAAACAGGTCCTCCAAAACATAAAGGAATTTTAAAGAATTAAGCAAAGCACAGATCTCCTCAATTGACATTCAAAAAGCATTAATCTCCCAATAAAGGGGGAAAAAACATTCAAAAAGCAACAATTGTTTATGGTTCAGTGATTCTTCACCATTGCTGCACATTAGCATCACCAGGGAAGATTTTAAAATATTGACACTTCACCTCAGACCAAACAAATCAGAAATCCCTGAGGGCTGAGACCCAAGCTTTGGTATTTTGTAAAGGCTCTCCAAGTTATGGTCTACCATTCAGGCAGGGCTGAAAACTGCACTAGTCCAGAAAGCTAATACCCAAAGCCTGGTGGGCAGAGGATGCTCTGTCAAGATTTCTTCAATTCAGTTCTTTGCCTTTTCTGTCTTTCTACAATAAACCTGTCAAGAAAGATTTGACACCTACTATACACCACGTACCATACTTACCAGTGAACAAAACAGACATTTTTGGAGTTTATAGGATCACCTTCAACTAAAGCTTCACTGAAGCACCAGAATGCCACTAAGTTGTGTTTCTTAACAAGATAAAATTCCTAAAAAATGAATTCCCATTTCCACCGCAGGAGGAATGGAAGGGATAGAGAAAGGGATGATTTTATTTCTATTTAATACATTTGTTTTGCTTAATTTTTTAATAATGAGCATATATGCCCTCTTATAATTTTTTAATGTTTTCTAAAATAAGATTTCTTAAATGAAGTCATAGATAAATACAGCAAGACATATTGGTTGATTCTTGTCTATGTATTTATTTCACTGGGGAGGAGGGTTAAGATTTGAGGCTGGAGTGGAGTCAAAAGGTTAAAGACCCTAGGTTTCTTTACCTCTTTCTAGTAGTAGTAGCCTTGTCTTCCCTAATCCCTTGGCTATTGTCCCCATGTCCATCAAGATCATATCAAAAAGATGGATAAAGAAAATGCAGCACATGTAAACCAGGGAATACTACTCAGCCATAAAAAAGAATGAAATCATGTCCTTTGTAGTAAGACGGGTGGAACTGGAGGCCATTAAGTGAAATAACTCAGTCAAACATTACATGGTCTCACTTAGAAGTGGGAGCTAAATAATGAGTATACATGGACATAGAGAGTGGAATAATGGATGCTGGAGACTCAGAAGGGTAGGAGGGTGGGAAGGGGGTGTGGGATGAGAAATTACCTAATAGGTATCATGTACACTAATCAAGTGAGGTACCCAGGCTTCACCACTATGCAATATATACCCATGTAACAAATCTGCATATGTACCCATAAATCTATAAAAATAATTTTTAAAAATCATGTCAAAGAAGTTAAGGGTTGAAGGTCAAAATTCTTATGGATATACTTAGAATACTTTCTCTCTCCTTTCCAAGTGGTTCTCATATCTAAAATAATTAAGTGCCATTTAGGGTAAGGGAAACAGTGGAGGCAATGCTAACATTAAGAGAGACAAACAGACTGTACAAAGAAAAGCAATGACATAATATTTCCTGTACCAAATTAGAAAAGAAATGTTTAAGACGATAACCAACGCTAAGGAAAAGTATGATAAAATAAGCACTATGACAATGCCAAAAGGAGTTTAAATTAACGAATTATGCTGAGCTCAATCTAAAATGTATAATCCAGGGTATACTTGTGTAACAACCAACCTAAGTGATCTGTATCATATCTGTATTAAATCAGATTTCTTAAGGCTATCTCATTACAGGCTCTTTTGTTCAGGTATCTTCTGAACTAACAAAAATGCCTCAAAGATCCCACTAGATTTTGTGAGCTCACAGCTTCTGTCTACCTCTTCCTCAGGTATACCAGGATGAAGAAGATAAAATACGTTAAAATCCTTAATGCAGTGAAAGAAAAGCATGTTGCATATACTTAGAAACGATTGTTGAAAGTGAAACAGTCCATTACAACAGCAGCATGCAAGCCAAGGACAAAGTATATTGGATTCTGGAAACATTATAGTAGTTTGTCCCACCCTCATCCCCAATTTGGTTTAGGGATTTACTAACAGATCTGTTTCTTTTCTTTTCCTTTTCCTTTCCCTTTCCTTCCCCTTCTTTCCCCTTCCCCTTCCCCTTCCTCCCTTCCTCCCTCCCTCCCTTCCTATCTATCGGTCAATTCATTCCAATTAAGGTCTGTTTCTTTTAGAGACTAAAACTGGTGTTTATGCTAGTGTCTACTCTAGACAGTGCATGTGAGAGACATCCATAATACCTTTGAAGTATCCCAACTTTAGAAATGGGTGGCTGCTATGTAGCTTCAGACTATTAAAAACTCCTCAAACTACAGCTACAAACCCTAATGACACTCTGCATACAACTAATTATTCATTAATATTTAATAAATATCTGATGCTGTAAAGCCCTACAAAAACAAAGGTGATCAGAAGAAATGAAGGATTATTTGTGCACACACAAGTTTTTCTGAATTTTGAGGCAATGAAACAAAACACCCCATATACAGAGTGAGTTGGAAGCTAGAGTTAGTAGTAACTTTTAATGTGCCTGTATTTAGAATTTTTCTTTTTTTTTTTACTGCAAATTACCTGTCCCTCTAGGAAGGAAATAGGAAATACAAGAAAGCAATGCAGTTTTTGCCTGCCATCACACAAGTCAATGGCAGTGAGCTCAGGATCTTTGAAGGGATCAAGACTGAATCCACATGTTAACAGTGAAAACATTTTGCTAATGTCACTAAGACAACCACAGTGGCTGAAGTTCAAGTCACACATGATTATAAATCTGGAAAGATTTCCCTAGATTATTCAACATACACTAATGTACTCTTTATATACTAAAGAACTAATCTGTTCACACACATTCCAAAGGAACAAATGCAAGCAAAATTTATATAATTACAATGAAAACAGAAGGGACTAAAAAACTATAATACACATATAATCCAATAAAACTATTCTAGTACACCAGCAGTTCCCATTTACCCATCTATGACGAAATTTTCAGCAGTCTACAGTGAAATGAAAACACTAAGAACAAGGTTACAAAATTTTCATAAAAACTGAATTTATATAATCTATAGAATTGTCCTTAACTCTAAAAGTACATTATTTAGTATTTTGGTGCTATCATAAAATGACCATGACAACAAATGACTGGGGGAAAGGGGTTCAAACACTCTTACTTGGCAAAACAAGAAGCTGACTGATATACCTAGTGTGTGTGTGTGTGTGTGTGTGTGTGTGTGTGTGTGTGTGTGTGTCCACAACAATGTGATACAGAGCTCTGCATCCATGGAGAATCCAATCAAGTTTTGAATAATGAAATAATATTTTAGAGGGAGTTTCTCATATAGAAAAGTATAAAGACAGCATCTGAAAGGCTGGGTGAGGTGGCTCATGCCTATAATCCCAGCACTCTGGGAGGTTGAGGTGGGAGGCTGGCTTGAGGTCAGGAGTTCAAGACCAGCCTGAGCAAGAGTGGGACCTCGTCTCTACTAAAAATAGAAAATTAGCCAGGCATGGTGGCACATGCCCATAGTCCCACATACTAGGGAGGGGAAGCTGAGACAGGAGGATTGCTTGAGCCCAGGAGTTTTGAGGTTACAGTGAGCTGTGTTGAATCCACTGCACTCCAGCCTGGGCTGTCTTCTCTGTCTTCAAAAAAAAAAAAAAAAGACAGTAGCTGAATAGGTTTCCAAAAACCAAGATTACTGAATTTTGTTTGTCCATAATCATTTAAACAATGTTTACAAGTTTAAGCATTGAAATTGAAATCACTAATATATTTAAAGCATTGCATGTGTTTTAAAAATTCAAAATTACATAAAGAAACCCAAATGTCACGCCTGTAATCCTAGCACTCTGGGAGGCTGAGGTGGGGGGATCGTTTGAGCTCAGGCATTCGAGACCAGCCTGAGCAAGAGTGAGACCCCTTCTCTACTAAAAATAGAAAGAAATTAATTAGCCAACTAAAAATATATAGAAAAAATTAGCCGGGCATGGTGGCGCATGCCTGTAGTCCCAGCTACTTGGGAGGCTGAGGCAGAAGGATTGCTTGAGCCCAGGAGGCTGAGGTTGCTGGAGCTAGGCTGACGCCGTGGCACTCTAGCCCGGGCAACAGATTGCTAGTCTTTGTCAAAAAAAAAAAAAAAAAAAAAAAAAAGAAACCCAAATGTACTTGGTGGCTTTGTAGCTGAAGGCAACTGCTAAAGAATGTTTCATTTCTCAATATAAAACAGTACAATCCTATCTTTTAATATTCTAAGAGTTCTACTAATGTAAGACTTTCACTCAATTACATTTCTACAACAGAATTGCTCTTTAAAACATTTCATTTCAACTGAAAATGTCAATTTCATTATAGGACATTTAAAATTTTGAATGTCACTTGGATTTAGGCAATTTGTCTTGATTAAACAAAATCAAATGTAGACACAAAATAAATATATCTTACATAAAATTATCTGTAAGTAATGTTTACCCCTAACAATGGAGGATCTTAAAAAGTAGGCCACATTTATTTCAGTTACAGCTAAATGAAGTTGTTTTGTTTTTAAACCCGTGCCAGATTTGTTCTGTCATAATCAGGTAGCTGTTCCAAGAATTTCTTAGAAAAAGGCACTTGCTGCATAAAACAGATGCTGTACTAGATTTCAGACTACACTGCACACTGATATGAATTTCCAAATTTAATTTGGATTAATAAAACCAGAATTCGCTAACAGGTGCCACTATGACAAAACAACAGAAAGCATCTTACTACACTGCAGTTCTATGCTTACATTTGGTTACTCATGTTAATTTTCTCAATGAATATATGACGTAGCTTGCTTTCCTAACTATTCTAACCTATTTGCAAATATAGAAATACTTCTTAACCTCTGCAATGGAAACCTTCTATTTGTATTCTATTTCCATTGAAAATCCAAACAGCTGCTCATATTTTAATTGCACCTCAAACTATTTAGTGATGACTCTTTCTTAGGGACCACTCTATTATAAGTCTGTCAATTAACAAACGTGTTGCTCAGTTAGTGAAAGAGAAATAACTGTGTGTTAGTGGTTAAGAAGCCCCATAATTGCAGCATTTAATACCTACTGTTGTTCCTAACGCCACCGAGCTGACTCAGACTAATGAGCTCTCTAGGTGTCACTGTCTAATAAAGGCCTGTCAAGGTGAAAACTCATCAGGGGAGACTCCAGAATTCTTCAACGATTGTACTTGCTTCTCACACATAAATAAACAGAAGGGATTTGGGGGTTCTCTGCCACAAGGAAATGCACTGAAAGCAATTAAAGCGTCACGTGATCTTGAAAACCGAATACTTCTTCCCTTCTTTACAGTGAATCCTAAATTAGATCAAGAATGCTTCTTATAAAGATATTCTAAGTTAGTATGGGATCTCCTGATACATGAGTTTCCAACCCTAAATATATAAACTGCAGCAAAAATGAGCCAATATGCGAACCAGGGACAAAAGACAATTCATGTGTCTCTGGCGATCTCAGCTAAAAAATGATGTGCCCGAGGACCATTCGGGCGAGGTACACACCAAATGACGCAGCCCAAAGCGGGCAAGGAGCACCACTGGGTGCTCGACCCGCCACCCAACCACCCGAAGTCAATGCTGGTGCCAAAACCCCTGAGTCCTTAACATTAAACATTCCCCTAGCAATTCCTCCCCAGTTCACAAAATCACAGACTTCCCGGCCCCGAGAAACTTAGTCCTGGTCTTCGTACGTCTCCGGCGACCTTAACACCGGCTTTTCCACGCTCCCATCATCCAACACAGAGTTCCCGACACCGCGCCGGCCGTTCCCCTCACAACGCAGCACGGGGACCACGCCCTCCGACCCGCCACTCTCCCGTCCCCGCAGTGGCCGCTGCCCCTGCGGTCACTCCGCCAGGCCGCTCTACTCACAGACTGGCGGTGTCTGGGGGCAGCGGGCCCGACGACAGCGCCCTCCAGCTCGGCGCGGGCAGTTTCCTGCGACTGCAGTCCAGCAGAGGCGTGCGGCAGGAGCAGGGCGCGGGGCAAAGACCCGCTCGCGTGCTGGGCAGCAGGAGGAGAGCCGCCTGGGCAAGGAAGAGGAGCCGGGAGAGCGGTTCGCACCGGTACCCCGGCAGCCGCTCCTCCCGGACGCCGAGGGGCGCCGGCGCCATTTTCCCCCTCGACCTGGACCTGGCAGACAAGAGCCGCCTGACAGATGAGGAGGGTGGCGCGGACGCTTAGCGGCTGCGCGGTCACTCGAAACCCTGGCTGTCCCCTGTCCCCTCTAAAGGCAGGCGAGGGGCGGACGCGCCGCGACAGCGGGGGCGGCGGCCGGGGACACACGGCTGAGGGCCTACGGACAGCGCTCACCCACCCCGCCCCGCGACGCAACGTCCTCGCGCACAGGAGCCAGCCAATCGGTGCCACGGGACGAGGTTGCGTCGGGGGAGGGACTCCGCGAGGGGGCGGGGCCGGAGACAGCCGGGGTCCTTCAGGAGAACGCTACGGTGTCTGGAGACTTTGGGTGCTCCTCTGGAGCTGCGCCGCGGTCCCTCCGCTGGAGGGCGCAGTGGTTCCTTAAGAGGGAATGGTGGGGCCGAGCACTTGTGAGTTCCGCCTACGAGTGTATCTACTGCAGTCGTAGAAAAGGCTCTTTCATCTTGTCCGGGCTCTGAGAAACGGGAGTGGCAGCAGGGCTGCCTTCCAAGTCGCTGACACAGTCGGAGCTTCTACCCTTGCTTTAGCCAGGTCGGTCTCCGGAGCCAAACGGGGGCCTCCTCTGCCCCCTGCCGCTTGTCTGCAGCTCTGCTGCTCCGCCAGCTCCCACCCGCCCGGCACAGAGCGCGTCACCGCTGCCTGGCGATGGCCTGCACGCTCCTGGAGGCACAGACCCTGTTTATTCATCCGTCGCCTCCAGCTTCTGTTCTAGCTGGAAGTTCAGTAAACGTTGATGGGACCACGCCTGCATGTCTCTAGGATGTTTGGCGGCCGCGGCTTCTTTCCTCTGTTTTGTGGGGATGCTGTGCTGGATACACACTCTCAGAAAAGCAAGTGGGACAAGCAGATGAAGAGGGTGTTGGGAGTCATCAGCGCAAAGGCTGCTTGGGAGGAAATGTTTTATTTTTCCTGAAGCAGAGGCTATAGAAAACTTACTAGGAACAGTGAAGTCTGGCCACTTTATGCTCACTCAGCCGTGTATTATATCATATATATATATATATATATATATATACACTCATATACAGACATATGTAAGACTTTGAGAATAATAATGATGGTCACTTATACGTAGGGCTTTTATACTTTTCAAAAGAGTATTTGCATATGTTACCTGATTTGGTCCCTCAGTGACTATGAAATTGGCAGGACAGTTATTGCTGATGAAGAAACAAGCCCAGAGAGGTTAAACCACGTTACCCTGAGGCAGAGGCAGGATTGGCATTAGTATGGCTGTAAATTAATTCTGACTTGTAAATTAAAAGCCTGACCAGGTCAAAAGAATAATAATGCCTAGGATATAGGGTTGTCTTACAAAGTAACTGAAGTCAATCTTTCCCATGCCAGATTTGGAGTCATAATTATGGTTTTTTAAACACTTTTCCATTCTCTAATATTGAAATTTTTCTTGGAATCAAGGCCATATCCAATGCTCCAGGTCAAACCAAACTTTTAAAGCCAAGACAGCAGGTGAAACTTACTCTTAGCCTCCTTCCGCTGGCTGTTGAGCAAGCTCAACAACCTCCAGTAAGAAATTGGGCATAGGCAGGAGCCTCACAAAAAAAGGAGGCAGCTTAGTTCCTTGCATTATAGTTCCAGAGCTTCATTATAAAACTATGCCAAATGGGCCCATTAGAAATTCATGCTTCCTAACCTGTGTCCCCCCCCATAAGTGGTGCAGGTCATCCCAGTTAGAAGGAGACCCTCCAACTCTTAATTCCTTCTGCACATTATTTTTAGCACTCTGATAGCACTTATATGCACCTTATATATCTTTGTATTCCTCATATTGGCTAATAGTGCTTGACAAATAATAGACAACAAATATTTTATAAATAAATAATATTATCTTATACCCTACAATACCTAAATTTTTTTTTTTTTTTTTGAGACAGAGTCTCACTTTGTTGCCCGGGCTAGAGTGCTGTGGCGTCAGCCTAGCTCACAGCAACCTCAAACTCCTGGGCTCACGCGATCCTTCTGCCTCAGCCTCACAAGTAGCTGGGACTACAGGCATGTGCCACCATGCCCGGCTAATTTTTTCTATATATATTTGGTTGGCCAATTAATTTATTTCTATTATTAGTAGAGACGGGGTCTCGCTCTTGCTCAGGCTGGTTTCGAACTCCTAACCTTGAGCAATCCACCCGCCTCGGCCTCCCAAGAGTGCTAGGATTACAGGCGTGAGCCACCGCGCCCAGCCAATACCTAAATATTTTTAATTACCTAAATATTTTTCTTTAAAAATTTTTATGAAAAATGTCAATATACATAGCAGTAGAGTCATAGAATAAACCCCCACCAGATTTAGCAAATACATGTTTTTAACAGAGTTTAATGATTCATTTCTGATTAAAAATTGAATATAGGGTTTCATTCATTGCCCTGGAATTGTCTGATTACTCCTTCGGTGTCAAAGTTTTGGGGCAGAGTTTTTAGAGTTCAGTGGAATGCATAAGCAAAGACTACCCCACCTCCAGACTCACTCCTAAAAAAAACTACTCCACTTTGGATCCCTTGTTCCAGACCTTAGCATAAACCCCAACCCCTTAAAATTTAGCTATCCTATATCCCATTATCTCAGGACTTTACTCTTTGCAAAGTCATAGATAACTAAACTGATCAATCAATTCCAGTCTCTCAAGCTAGAAATCTCATGATCACCCAGGCTTTCTCCTCTTTCTCCTCTCTTTCCTGTCACATTTAATCAGTCACTTAACAGTGGTCCCAACCTTTTAGGCACCAGGGACGGGTTTCATGGAAGACAATTTTTCCAAGGGACAGGGGTAGAGTGTGGAGGGGGGACTGGGCAGGAGGCGGAGCTCAGGCCGTGATGGGGAGGTCGGGAGGGGTGTGGCTGTAAATACAGGGGAAGCTTCACTTACTGCTCCCAGCTGCTCACCTCCTGCTGGGCAGCCGGGTGGGGGGGGGTGGGGTGGTCTACCAGGGGTGCATTGGGACTGAAGAGTCACTAGACTCCATTGATTCCCCCCGAGAAATGTCTCAGATCTCTCCCTACACCTCCATCCCCACTGCTACTTAGTTCAGACCTTCACCTCTCATGAGTACTATTGCAGTGACCTCCGAACCCATCTCAGGTCCTCCAGCCTCTCTCCCCTCTCCCAGCCTCCTCTAGTCTGTAACTAGAGTTATCTTTCCAAAGCATACTGCTACAGGTATGTTGTTAGTGCCTCCCAACATAAAAATACTTGATGTTCCCAGTGGTTCTTATTCTATTCTTTGTGCTTTTCCTAATGTTTTATTACTACAATGAACATGGATTATTTTGGAAAACAGAAAAAAAAAATTTTAAGTGAATGACTCCTCCTTGCCTGTAATATCATATTCCAAATTATTTGTCCAACCATTTAAGTAAGACTCCATAATCAGGCCCCAGCCTAACTAACACCAACATTTCCCATATCTCCTCACCATTTTTTCAATATTCCAGCCGCAGAAAATTATTTCCTTTCATAAACTGGGCCATGCATATCTATACATATTTCTACATGCTGTTCCTCCTACTAGTTGCCCTTCCCCACCTTCTCTAGCTAGGCATTTCCTACTCTCCTTTCTGCTTCTTTATGAAGATTTCTGACTCTTTTAAGCATTTAGTGGCTTCCACCTCAATTCTACAACCATAGTTCATGGCATTCATATATATATATATATATATATATCACTTCCATGCCATCCGTTTGTGTGGAAATTATCTTTTTCTGGTTGTCTTCCTCACTACGTAAGAAATCTTCATTTACTCATTTTATATCCCTAGTGCTAAGTGCAGTGTCTGAAATATAAGTGATAATAAATAAATATTTCTTGTTCATTAAATTACTGTTAATTTCATTGTTCCTCTACTGAATAAGCCCAAATCTATTTAGAATATCTTTTGTCTCCTTTCATCTCTTTCTTCCTCCATCTCCTTTTCCCAATAAAGTAAAGAAGGAATGATGATAATAATAGTAACTATTATTTATTGAAGCAAAATCTAAAGCCAAAAAAAAAAAAATAGACAAATTAGACTTCATCAAAAAAAGGTAACCCGGCCGGGTGTGGTGGCTCACTCTTGTAATCCTAGCAGTCTGGGAGGCTGAGGCGGAGGATCCCTCAAGGGCAGAAGTTCGAAACCAGCCTAAGCAAGAGCGAGACCCCGTCTCTACTAAAATAGAAAGAAATTAATTGGCCAACTAAAAATATATAGAAAAAATTAGCTGGGCATGGTGGCACATGCCTGTAGTCCCAGCTACTCGGGAGGCTGAGGCAGGAGGATCGCTTGAGCCCAAGAGTTTCAGGTTGCTGTGAGCTAGGCTGACACCACGGCACTCACTGTAGCCCGGGCAACAGAGCGAGAATCTGTTTCAAAAAAAAAAAAATGGGGATAATAAAAATACCTACCACACAGGGCTGCTGCAAAGATTAAATAGAATCATGCACACAAAATGCTTAGCATCACCATTACCATAAGAAAAAAGTTAGGATTCATAATTTAAGGAGAGAAAAATATTCCAACCCAAAGAAAGAGTTAGGACCAGAGACTTTTGAGGAAAGGAGGGAGAGGCAGAAAAGAGATTAAGGTTTGGAATGAAATCTCCCTCCAGAGAGCCCTGGAAGAGCAGAAGAGTCCCATCCTCGTGGGCAGGGTCGGGCCTGTAATGGGGGAAGTCAGCCCGGTGAGGAGTCCTGGGCTCCACATGGGCCTAACATGTCCTTTCCTTCTCACCTTGGCACAGAAAAGGGTGTGGCCCCTGCCCTCCGCCAACTGCGCAAGGAGCTCCTGGGGCCCTGGAACAAGGATGAGATCAGCACCACTGACGCCATCTTTGTCCAGCGGGATCTGAAGCTGGTCGAGGGCTTCATGTCCCACTTCTTCAGGCTGTTCCGGACCATGGTCAAGCAGGTGGACTTCTCAGAGGGGGACAGAGCCAGATTCATCATCAATGACTGGGTGAAGACACACACGAAAGGTGAGCGGCAGGGGAAGGAAGCCCGGCCCAGGGGCCCGAGGAGAAAGGGAATTTGGAAATCCACATAGCCTGAGCTCTTCCCTCTCTTCTCTGTGGACAGAGAGCCAAATGCTTTAAGAATCAAAGCGTAATTGCTAGTATTTCTCACAATCAGGCTTCCTCATGAGCTAACTCTGCAGGCATCCATAAAAAGTGTTGTGAAATTTAATAAGAACAGCAATAACCAGGACAAGGGGCACACACGAGCCTTCTGGACTGCAGGGGTCGGGGTGAAGTTGGGGAGATTAAGACCCCAGCTCTGATCTTGGACAGCATCCCAGGACAGAGAAAGTGCGGTCAGCTGGAAGACTTTCTGTACCTCTTGGGAAGGTAGAACAGGTTGCAAGCAGCTAGACTGGTTTCTTTAAATTCCCTCCTGCCCTTTGATGGGATCCCTTTAACATGCATCCATTTGAGGACTAGGAGCTGAAGGGAAGCATCTGAAAGGCTTTAAAAATATCTAATTTCCCAATCAATGGCTTTCCCACAGGTATGATCAGCGACCTACTTGCGGAAGGGGCCGTGGACCAGCTGACGCGCCTGGTGCTGGTGAATGCCCTCTATTTCAACGGCCACTGGAAGACGCCCTTCCCCACCGAGGGCACCCACCAGCGCCTCTTCCACAAGTCCGACGGCAGCACCGTGTCTGTGCCCATGATGACTCAGACCAACAAGTTCAACTACAGTAAGTGCAAGAGCCCCCTTCCCCACCACCCGTGAAGGCTGCGTTTCACCCCAGGGGTCTCCCAAACAATGTCCAAAGTGTCACTCTCTGAGGAGGAAGACCACAGGGAACGTTCCCTTCTAAGGAACCCTAGAATACACCTCAGCTTTGACAAAGGTTTTCCAAGGGGAGACACAGAGGTGACAGGAACAGAAGAAAGGAGCTTTATATCATGCAACAGGAAGCTGAAATCCAGAAACTCCCTCAGGCCCAGGCTGGCCCACTTGACTCCTGTCTCTCATTTTCAAGTGGTTCTTGTGTGATTGCCTGGGGCCAGCAATCCTGCTGGAGAGGGCCACGTGGAGGGTGAGGTTAAGAGGATGGAGATTGGAATGAACTGGTGGCTGGGAGTTGGGGAGAGGGGAGTGAACGTGAGGAAGGCCCAAGGAGACAGAGAAACCAGAAGACGCTGAATGGGTAGGAGAGACGGGAAATGGAAATTAAATCACTGAATAGGGGAGCAATGGGTGGGGGAGCCCCAAAAGCCAGGACAAAGAGCTTGGCTTCCTGAAAGAGTGAGTAGATAGGAGAACTAGGTGAAAACCAGTGCTGGGTTGGAGCCAAGGAGAGCCAGAGCCATTTCCAATGCGCCATCTTGGTGTCTTCACAGCCGAGTTCACCACTCCTGATGGCCATTACTATGACATCCTGGAGTTGCCCTACCACGGGGACACCCTCAGCATGTTCATTGCTGCTCCCTACGAGAAAGAGGTGCCCCTCTCTGCCCTCATCAACATCCTGGACGCCCAGCTCATCAGCCAATGGAAAGGCAACATGACCAGACTGCCCCGCCTCCTGGTTCTGCCCAAGTAAGCCCACCTGCTCCTGCCACACTCACCAATGCCTCAGACCCTGCTCTCTCCCCCTCTCCTCTCTCCTGGCTTCCCGAAATCACCGCCCCCATGTTGAATTTCCCAGCTCTGTGATGCTTGCAGGGCAGGGACGTGGGTGTGTGGGTGCGTGGGAGGCTGATAGGAAACACTCCGGCCTGGGTTTGATTATGACTCCTCCAATCAACCCTCTTCCTGTTTCTGCTGGAGAGCAGAGGAGAGCCTTTCTAGACCATGGCCACACACAGACCACCCCCAGAGTACCCAGTAACAGTCAGCCAATGGGAGAGCCAGGGAAAGAATGGAGGTGGGGGGGGCTCAATCAGTCCACATCCACTTATGACACCCCGCACTCCCAACCCCACCCCCCAAGTCAGCATCCAAACAACGCCAACGAAAGGAATCACTTCTACAGATGGGGCAGCTCAAACCACAGCTTCTAGCTGGGGTTTTGACAGAGCAGATTTTTATAATCAAATGTTTCTGCAGAAGCAAAGGGAGTAGAGAAGGCTGAGGCTGGGTAATTCCAGAATTACAGGGAAGCCTCCCACCATGCCTGTGCTGAATTTCCAGATGCTATAATGCCAGGCTTGGAGAAAGAGGAGAATTTAGTTGTTAGCTGGTGCGTGCTCTCACTTGCATGCTTGCACACTCTCTCTCTCTCTGGCTCATAAAAATGGAGGCAATTAGCTGTGCCCTGGTGAGAAGCAGAGTGCCCCAAAGCCTCACTGCTTGAACGCTCTTCAGGCTTAGCTCTCAGAAACACCATTGACAGACCAGATTTTTGCTCAAACATCCTTGCAGAAGAATTTGCCCTTGGCCCCCCAGCTAGACTGAATAAAATTATGCTGAAACTACTGCCTTATTTGAGGAAAGTAATTAGTCATCAGTTCGAGGGGGTAGGGAGATTGCAGGAGAATAATCATGAATATTAGAAATCTCCAGCAAGGAGAGAGACTTTGCAAACAGATTTGAAAAAAAAAAAAGCAGGCCTCCTTCTTCAACTTGCTCATCAGTTCCGCTTCTGTCCATCTGCCCCTGGGGACATTTGGTAGGGGAAGGGGAGAGGCAGGGGTTGCCAGCCAGGGGCAAGCTCAAGCTGTCTCCTGCTGCTGTCCACAGGTTCTCCCTGGAGAGTGAAGTTGACCTCAGGAAGCCCCTGGAGAACTTGGGGATGACTGACATGTTCAGCCCGCACCAGGCAGACTTCACAAGTCTTTCAGGTGAGAGGATTTTCCCTCTCCTTGTCTCATCCCAGTGGACCGTGCAGTCCCGAAGAGGACAAAGGAGCCTCTCTCTGAGAGTGGTGGCTGATCTACCCTTGTATCCACCTCTGTTTCAGAGCAAGAGCCTCTTCACGTCTCGCAGGCACTGCAGAAAGTAAAGATTGAGGTGAACGAGAGTGGCACAGTAGCATCCTCCTCCACAGGTAAGTCGGGCCAGGTGAGGCTCCGCGAGTCTCAGCCCGAGGCTTCAGGAGGGGCCACTGCCTGGTGTCTCAGTTGCCCTCAGGATAACTAGTCTCCAAACCCAGAATGGACTGTGTGGCCCTGCTCTGCATGGGCCTCTCTCCCTGGGTCCCCATTCCCTCACCTGATGGCTCCTGAGGCCTCTGAAGGCTGAGGCCTCTGAAGGTGAAAAGGCCTCCCAAAGGAAAGCCTGAGCTGTCCCCACAGTGGGTAGTAAACTTAAGAAACTTGCCCTTGGCCCGACCCTGTAATCCTAGCACTCTGGGAGGCTGAGGCAAAAGGATTGCTTGAGCCAAGGAGTTTGAGGTTGCTGTGAGCTAGGCTGATGCCACGGCACTCTAGCCCGGGCAAGAGAGTGAGACTCTGTCTCAAAAAAAAAAAGAAAAGAAAAAAGAAACTTTCCCTAAAAGGATTTAGACAGATGGATGTTTGTGAACGAATAGCTGATCCATCTCTACCAAAGTCCTGGAGGAAACTAGATGTCAGAGGATGTCCCTAAACTTTTACGGTTTATATTCAGGAGAACAAACAAGCCTTCTAAAAATCACCTCCCAGCACTGCCATCAGATGGAAGGCTGGTATCCCCTGGTCACTTGGGATCAATCCAGGCACCAGCGCCAACATCCCTGTTCTAAGACGTTGTCCCTTCTCTTCCAGCCATTGTAGTCTCATCCCGGATGGCTCCCGAAGAGATCATCATGGACAGACCCTTCCTCTTCGTGGTTCGGCACAACCCCACAGGTGAGCCCGAAATCCACCACATTCCCCGTCCTCCCAGCCATTCTCCTTGTCTCGGGCACCAGCGCAGACAGACATAGACACCCCTCCAGCCCCGCCAAGACCCTGGGCGAGAATCCGTAGCCCTGTCCCACTGCCTCTTCCCGGAGGAGGCGTCCTCCATCCCAGACAGGCAGCGCTAGGACCGCAGTCCCAGCTCCATCACTTAGGCAGTGGCGCCGGCAGACAGTTCCCATCTTCTCAAATCTCAGTACCTCCATCCACACTGAGCTGGGGACCTGTCCTGTCCCTTCCAACTCTCAGTCCACCATTCTCCCACCCTCAGGAGCAGTCCTTTTCATGGGCCAAGTGATGGAACCCTGACCGTGGGCAAAGAAGCCTTCCTCTGGAACAAAACTGGAAATGTATCAGAAAGGAAGAAACTAGGAAGAAAAGAATTTTAGTGTTACTGACTCTTTCTGGAGAAAGAGAAGACATTTGCCTTTTTGAAAAATGGTAAATCTTTCAAGTCTGTCTCCTAGACCTCAGCCTCTCCCAGGAGTTGGAAAGAGGCCCTTCAGGTCAAACTCCCCAGTCTCTAACAGGGACTCCGGGAGAGGGGTCTGAAGCGCAAGGCCCTGCACGTCACCAAACCAGACTGTAACACCCACAGAACCGTCTGTGCAGCTGCTTCCAGCCGTCTCTCTGCCCACTCAGGTCTCCAGACCAGGTTCCTGCTGGGCCCTAGCAGGAAGGAGCCACGCGGCTCACAGGGACTTTTGTGTGCTTGGTAGAAGTGATCTGTGTTCCAGTCACGTCACCGTCACTCTTGCACTGTCTGCCACTGCCGAGGAGGCTGGCGACAGGCCAAAGGCGGCCACTAGGAGAAACACCCTTTCATCTCAAGGACCGTTCTGGCACTGACCACCTTTCCCTAGGGCAGAGCTGGCACAGTGCACGCCCCTCAGTACTGAGACCTCCGGGCCTGGCCCTTCCCCTCCCCAGAAACAGTGTACATATGTTACTTTGGAGTGTAGGTGACTTGTTTACTCATAGAAGCAGGTTTTTGCTTCCCTTTCTTTTACAGGAATAGAGGAAGAAAGGTCAGATGTGTGCCTGGCTCCTCACCCCCAATCTCGCAGTAGGGAGAGTGGGATGCCACAGCTGTGCCTAAATATTTATCACATCCTTGCCCTTGTGTGCTTGTTAGAGAGAAAGAGGACTATTAAGCGGGGGGAAAGCCATTATTTAAACTTGCTCATAGTGTTGTTCCTTTGTGGTCTGTGTCATTGCATCTCAGGAGTCTGGCCACTTGACTGTCATACCCCTCCGGGCGTCAGGCGTGATGGGGCCCACACTGCCACCTTGTGGCTGCCTGGCCTTTTTCCACTTGATGGATCAGGGCCCCTGCCGAGGCAAGCCAACTTCAGCCTGCTTTAGGGACCAAAAGGACCGGGTGGGTGAGAGACACTGGAGTGAGGACACAGTGGCTCCAAACTTTTTCAATATATTTAGGAACAGAAATGCAAGGGGCTGCACGACCTACCAGGACAGAACTTTCCCCAATTACAGGGTGACTCACAACTGCATTGGTGACTCACTTCAATGTGTCATTTCCGGCTGCTGTGTGTGAGCAGTGGACACGTGAGGTGGGGGTGAAAGAGACAGAAAGCTCAGATTCAACTACCTTAGTTAGATAATCTTTTTGAAAAGCTACTAGCTAAAGGGTATAGCACGAAGATTAATTTATTGAAGAATTGCACATAGATCCGAAATGAATGTACTCTAATAGAAGTCTAATCCACGATGCTCTTCACTGAAAAATCCTCATACTTTGGGTTTTTTTTTCTTTTTTGATTATGCACTGGACAGCAATGGCCACACACAGTACCCACAGAGGGTGGGGTCAAATGCTCTTGAAATTGTGTTGAAATATATGCTTTTCCACTTTTGATATATAAACAAGTAAAAATGATTCAAAAAACAATAAAATAAATAAATACAAAGAATATGCCAAAACAGTCCCTGCCTTTTCCTTCCAGTACAAGAAATCAAAATATTGTTGGTTCGTAGACCTCTCGGGTGAAAGGGACCTTTGTGAAACCTACACCCACAGGCACAGGCATGTTGACCTGCCGTGGGTGAGTCCACAAGACTGCTCACCATGGCTTTGCCACAAGGCCCCAAGGACGAGGATGTGGGCGGGAGGGGCCGGGGGGGGTTGCTGATTCTCCCCCAAGCATCACCCTCACAAAGGAAAAAGGGATCCCCCAACAACTATCCCCCTACCCAGTCGGGCTTGCTCATGGTCACCATCCCTGTGGACTCCCAACTCTGTTCATGCCATTTCCTCTCACCACCAAACACCCCCACCTACCCCCACTCCCCATTTCTCCAAACCCAGATCAAGTTCCATTTCCTCCACCTAGGGTGTCCCCATGCATCCAGCCAACGTCATCACTCTCAACTTGACACTTACCGGTTTTTCTGTTCCCTGGTCTGTGACAGTACTTGCATTCATGTCTGGTCTTTAACTTTGTGTGTGTGCCTTACCTTCCCAATCCAATCTAAATACCAGGTTCCTTAAAAACAAGACTCTTTTGTGATACATATTCTTACTGTCCTTCCAAATACGGCGTCCTGAAAAGTCTTTTATTCTCGTCCTCTAGTATCTTAAATGCTTCTGGCAGAGGACACACTTCCCTCAATTAGTTTCTGTTCATATATTCAAAAATAAGTGTTTAAACTGAAAAAATAGGCTGGGTGCAAGTAGCTCATACCTCTAATCCTGGCACTTTGGGAAGCCTAGGTGGGAGGATTGGTTGAGGCCAGGAATTCAAGACCAGCCTGAAGAAGAGCAGGACCCCATCTCTACAGAAAATAGAAAAATTAGCCAGGTGTGATGGAGTGTACCTGTAGTCCCAGCTACTGGGGAGGCTGAGGCAGAAAGATCCTTTGAGTCCAGAAGTTTGAAGCTGCAGTGAGCTGTGACGATGCCATTGCACTCTAGCCTGGGTGACAGAGCAAGACCCTATCTCAAAAAAAAAAAACTGAAAAAATACCAATAACTAACTATCTGTCAAATATGTATGCTGTCCAACTCTAGAACCCTAAAAATAGTACTGACAGTGCCAGCCCTCTGGTTACTCAGCTTATTTCTTAATAGAAACTAATTATGGTCTGGGGTTCTTGGTCAAAACAATGTTGGTAGGTAAGAGGTAATGAGTTCTCTGTCACTGGAAGCATTCAAGAACAGCCAAGATGACTGCTTGGTGGGGATACTTCAGTGATCAGGGTATAATATGAAGTAACTTTTTAAATTATGAAAAATAATGCTCACAGTAAGACATTCAAATGCTCAAAAAGGTATAAGTAGAAACATAATAGGCCCCCAGTTTCTTGGGTGTTCTTTTAGAACTTTCATAAGCATTCAACAAGCATATTTAAAATACTCTTTTCTTTCACACAAATAAAGTTATTATATATAGATACATAGAGAGAATTCTACAGTTTGCTTTAATTGCCTAATGAGTCGTCCTAGATATCTGTCCCTAATTTTTTTTATCAGCTACATATATAGATGTACTGTAATTCTTTAACCACCGATGATGGACACTTCAGTTGTTTCAGGGCTGTTGTCACTGGCGGTGTTGTTACCAACAATGCCATCCTTACACATTTATTCCAGTGCTCATGTACCCCAGGATAACTTTCAAGGGACGGGACTAAGTGTCTGTATTAGCAAATTGTGTGATTCTGGTAACACAAACATTTCCAAATGGTACAAAACAATCAAAAGTTGGCCGGGCGCGGTGGCTCACGCCTGTAATCCTAGCACTCTGGGAGGCTGAGGCGGGCGGATCACTCAAGGTCAGGAGTTCGAAACCAGCCTAAGCAAGAGCGAGACCCCCGGCTCTACTATAAATAGAAAGAAATTAATCGGCCAACTAAAAATATATAGAAAAAATTAGCTGGGCATGGTGGCGCATGCCTGTAGTCCCAGCCACTTGGGAGGCTGAGGCAGAAGGATCGCTTGAGCCCAGGAGTTTGAGGTTGCTGTGCGCTAGGCTGATGCCACGGCACTCACTCTAGCCCGGGCAACAGAGTTAAACTCTGTCTCAAAAAAAAAAAAAAACAATCAAAAGTGATCATTTTGTTTGGTTAGAAGCTTACCTTTTCTCAAACTTAAATAAGACTTCACAACTTTCTTATATGAGCCCACTGCCATAAATAAAGATAGAACTAAGAGAACCTCCATATTATCTTTTTCTCTAACACGATGTTAGACTTTCTTGTAGCAAATTCTGTTCACAGTGTTTTTGAGAGTGAATCCAGAAAGGATTCATTTACTCACTCCTTACTCACTCGGCATGGACAAAAGGCCTTCGGCCTGCCTCTCCCATTCCTGGTTCCCTCTGAGGGTCAATCCAGGGGCATCCTTAGGTTCCTCCAACGTGATGTCTCTAAGGGGACACAGTGTTGGATGTCCCCTCCTCACAGATTCCTCTCTTCGGATTGGCTTCTTCAAGCTGTTTCTTCTCCCACAACACCAGTGTAGTAAGAGAGGCCCCAAAGTCCAGACAAGCTCGGAAGGAAGAATCTTCCTCTCTCCTTAGAAAGCCAGTGGGAACCACGGTAAGAGGCTTGGATTGGGTAACTTACTAAAGCCACTTTCAGCTTGGGAGAGAGATGCTCTCTTTTAACCTCAGTGAGTTTTTCATCTGTCCTCTGCTGTTTTCACTATGCAACTGGCAAGCTTTGCAGGACCAAGATATGGTTGTACAACTAGAGAAAGAAAAGGCCATAGAGACCACTTGGCCTGCTTTTTTCTTTTTTGGCTAGCTTAGCCTGGAGCTGCAAACACAGATGTGGCCTGATCAGGTTCACAAGATCACTCTACTCTGGGATTTGCGGCCACAATTTCAGCTGGTACTAAAGTATTCCTCTTTCTGCCTCACCCTCTTGTACAGACACCCCTTTGGGCTCATGGAGCAGCTGGAGTCATGAAGGCAACAATCCAAGAATTCAGGGACACTGGGACCCAGGTATATCTTTCAACCTCCTTATACCCTGAAAATATGACCAATTCCAGGCCCTGGGCCAGTGGCTGACAAGCTACCCCCTGTAACAGATTTGCTTAGAAACCTAAAAAGCCTCATTTTGCACAAAATGCCTCAAAAACAGAACAAGTTAGCCCTAATTCTGCAGTATACGGTTCAAAAACTGTCCATACATGCTGAGAAGGCGCAAGAGCAAAGAGTTCTTCAAAAGGCCCCTCACCACAGAGGAAGTTTGCTCCAGGAAATGCCCCATTTAACAGCCCTGTGTGCTTTTCGAAGATATTGTGAGCACAAAGACCACTGGTGCAGCCTCCCTGTGCCGTTTGACTTTGCCTGGGGCCCCTTCCTCAGCTGTTCTAAGTTTGTCTTCTTTTCTCTCTTTCTTTAGAAATGAAAAATGAACAGGATCTGCCTACAGCCACCACTGCTGCAGATTTCTTGTAAACCTCCCCCAGTGGAATTATCTGCCCACATGTGTTCTAAATCCCTCGATGGTAAAAAATATTCTATCGGCATGAAATTTGTCAAGGAGACATCATCTGTTTTCCAAAGCATTTTTTTTAGGTAGTTCCTCAAGTACGTGTCATAATAATAGTAGCAAACACTGACGAGGAAACTTGAGACACTGAGAGGTTGGGTAACCTGCTGCTATTGTTACTATTACTCAACAGCCCCAGGGACTTGGGCACCTCTGCTCCTTGCACTGCACGGTGGCGCCTCTCTCTGTGGCATGTGTGACCAGGAGTAAGTCTCCCTGAACACCAAGAAGGGCTCAGACGTGGTCAGGTGCAAAAGTGCTGCCCTCCCGTGCTAGTTACCTGCACCTTCCGCATTTACACAGGCCACCTCACCAGCCTGACAGCCACGTCCTATACAGAGTCATTGATCCCCTAGCCACCAGATGTCGCTTTGACTCCAATGGAAAGCTCCTCTCTGAAGCAAAGCAGCTGTGGCTTCAACCAAAATCTTGCCAAGTTGGAATTCCATTCAATTTAACAAGAATTTATTTAAAAGCCGAACTTTGTACTGGGTACTGTGAAACATTAACAAGAAAGTGTAAGCGATGCCTCTAAATAGCGGGTAACTAAGGAGAACTGACAGCAAGAAGCTGAATGAAAAGCTATGCAAGTCCCTGCAAAAATAATTGAAAGGGGCCAGGAGTGGTAGTTTATGCCTGTAATCCTAGCACTTTGGGAGGCCAAGGCAGGAGAATTGCTTGAGTCCAGGAGTTCAAGACCAGCCTGGGCAATATAGTGAGACCCTGTCTCTACAAAAAGTGTTAATAGAAAAACTAGCTGGGCATGGTGGTGCTCCCAACCTACTCGGGAGGCTCAGGCAGGAGAATCGCTTGAGCCCAGGAGTTTGAGGTTGCAGTGAGCTATGATGATACTACTGCACTCTAGCCAGGGCAACAGAGCAAGACCCTGTCTCAAAGAATAAAATCATGTTTTTTAAAAATTAAAAGGAATGTTGTCGAAACGGTCACTACCATCTGGACTGGAATGTAGAAGGCTCATCAGAGGAGCAGCTGCTTGAGGATAAATAAGATGGATTTGGGTCTTTAGGGAAGGAATTGAAGGGCATTCCAGAAAACAGCATGAACAAAATCACAAAGGAAAAATTATAGCAAGGCAGGTTCAAGGGATACGCATGAGAGTGAAGTCCCAAGTTACCAGGTTGGTTTCAGATTGCTCACTCCCTCCTCTGAGAACCCAACCACTCTTCCATCATCCTTTCCTAATCTAGTCGGGCAAGTCTTCCCTGAGTCCCTTAAATAAGCCACACATTATGTCCCAGCCTTAGAGCCTGCAAATCTAGGGAAAGACAGCTACATCAACAACAACAGGAAACCAAGACATGAGATGCTCTCTGGGGAAAATGGAAGAAAGAGGTAACTCATTTTTGGCAAGTGAAGTTTAGGATGACAATGGAATTTGCAATGGGGGATCCAGTATACAGTTACTCGACAAATATTGGGCACCTGCTGAGTGTCAGGCACTGTGCTAGGCACAACAGAAACAGCAAAGAAGACAGTTTTGTCATCTAGCAGGAATAATAGATATAAAATTCATAATATTAAATATGAAAATAGAATTGGGCATATGTTAGATAAGAAGTAAGATTTAAATGTCTATACTTGTAACTGTCTATTCAGATCATAATTGAAGCTAACCAACAAGCACTGTGCTAGGTGTCAGGAAGACATGGCAGGTGTAGATGACACCATCCTACAGGGAGCTTACAACCCGCTGAAGAGGCGAGGCAGACCCATATGCAGCCAGTGGACAATATGCCACAATAACACGGTTCAACGGGCAGATTTCTCAGTTACAAGCAACAGAAGCCAACTCTGGCTAACTGAAGCATAAAATGAAATTGGGGAGCTCAGGGAACCACCAGGACAGCCAGAGAACCAGGGATGGAGGGAGGTCTCACACTAGGAACAATGTCCCACATGACACCTGTGCCTCTGCCCACCCTGTGGATGCAGGACACTGCCATGGGTGCCACTCCCCTGCTGCCATAGGCACTTGACCCTCTGACCCTTTGCCAGGGTCTTATCTACCCTCCATCACCTCATACCCACCTCAATCCCTCCTGGACCAAAGTCTCAGCAGGTGCACGGATGGGCAGAGCCCAGCAGATGTGTCCATGCTGTGCCCACAAAGAATGCTACAAAAGTGAATACCTGGAAATCTGAATGCTATACTGGGAGGTTGGTCTGTCTCCCCCTAGAGTATGGAGGAACATTGTACTCTAACAAGGGGGTTTAGAGGGAGGTAAAAAGAACGACAAACATTGATAACAGAAAGTGTTCAAATGTTCAGGACTATTAGGGACAGTGTATGATAAGGTCCTACATGATTATTCATTTAAAAAAAAAGAAGAAAACTTTTTTTAAAAAGAGATTACTGCAAATAACACCATCAGAGAACTATGAATTACTGCTATGGTTTGAATGATGGTGTTCCCTCCAAAATTCATGTGAAACTTAACCCACAATGCAACAGTACTAAGGGGTATGGCCTTTAGGAAACGGTTACGTACCCTTATAAAAGGGCATGACAGAGGGTGTTCCCTACTTTTTTCACCCCTTCTGTCCCTCCCATCATGTGAGGACACAGTGTTTGTCTCCTCCAGAGGACGTGGTAACAAGGTGCCATCTTGGAAGCAGAGAACGGCCCTCACCATATACCAAACCTGCTGGCACCTTGATCTTGGACTTCCCAGCCTCCAGAATTGTGAGAAATAAATTTCTGTTGTTTATAAATTACCCAATCTAAGGTATTTTGTTCTAGCAACACAAATAGACTAAGACAACTAGCTGAAGAATGGGCCAAAAGTGGGTGTGAAGAGCATCACATGAAGAAAGAACATGGATCATCAACTTACAGAGCTGAAAGGATTCAGAAACCTCCAGGGCCACTCACTCAACCACGGCAGGAACCACCTCTACAACTGCAGGAGGGCAGCATGGGGTATTAGTCTGTTTTGTGTTGGCATAAAGGAATACCTGAGATTGGGTAATTTATAAAGAAAACAGGTTTATTTGGTCCATGGTTCTGCAGGCTGTACAAGAAGCATAGCACCAACATCTGCTTCTGATGAAGGCCGCAGGAAGCATCCATCAAGGCAGAAGGCAAAGGGGAAGCAGGCATGTCACCTGGTGTGAGCAGGGGTGTCACATGGCAAGAGAAGGAACAAGAGATATGGGGGGGGTGCTCATGCTCTTTCAAACAACCAGCTCTCATGTGAACTAACAGAGAGAGAACTCACTCATTACCACAGGGAGGGCACCAAGCCATTCATGAGGGATCTGTCCCCACGACCCAAGCACCTCCCACTCGGCCTGGCCCCACCTCCAACATCAGAGATCAAATTTCAACATGAGATTTGGAGGGGACAAACATCCAAACTCTATCCCATGGGGAGGTATCAGCATGGTTTATAGAACAAAACAAACACCATCCCTACCTATGAAGGAGAATCTCGCCTCTTCCATTTTTCCACTTATATTAATACAAATGGCACCTCTAATCTTCCACGCTCATGTCTGATTCTTCTCCCTTCTTCTCTGCTTAGATGATCAACTTCAGTTGATTGGCCCATTAGAGATCTCTCTGATTTGTCCCTCTCCATTTCATCCTTGTGATTGGATTCCCAAAACTGTCCCCTGGATGATCTTCAAGCCTTCCAGTTGTTTTTTCAAACTGTCCCATATATTACTATAAGACTATTTTCTTAACACTGTTTTCACCAAGTTATTCACCAGCTCAGACAACCGTAATGACTCCCGGCTGCCTACTGAATCAAATCTAAACTCATCTCCGTGCACAAGCTATATTGGATCCACTAATTCACAGATTCTCCACCTTCATTGCTCACTAACAAAGAAGAAATCCGGCCCACCATCTTCTAACTACTTTGAACCACTTCAATTCTATGATTCTACATGAGTAAAACTCAAATTTCTAACAATTCTCTCATGAATCTTATCATTTCTGCAGTTAGGCATATCACGTCGAAACAAGGAATTCTAGAAAGTGTCAGCTTTCCAAGGAGTGTAGGAGTGTATATCTCTAGAGCTTCCAAATTTCCGCAGGCTGTTGCCTGGGTCTCTGCTTTATGTCTTTACCTCATCACTAAATACTTTCTTATACACAACCTTCTCTTCTCTCCCATGAGCATATTTCTTTTTATTTGTTTTGTCTTCTGCCTTTTTACACACTTCTATTTCTTCTTTTCACTGCATAATGATATATCCTTTCTAACTCTAACACCTTGCTTTATTGATCTTATTCTTGACCTAATAAATAACACCAAGATAGTTTAGCTAACTATCTATGCCATTGGTAAGATATCCTATTGGTAATACCATATACTTTAGATTATGCCATTGGCAAGCCTAAGGTGTAGGCAGAGAAAAAGAAACAAAAATGAAAGGAAAAATAAGAAAAGGTAAAAAAAAAAAAACACAAAAACCAGAAAAGTTACCATTATCAAGTGATTAAAGTATCCTAGATACTTTCTATACATTACTCCTCAGAACCACCTTGGAAGATATGTACTGCTGTCCTCATTCTTAAAATGAGAAGATGGACAGTTAAATAACTGGCCTGAGGCTGTACATCTTAGTAAGAATTAGAGACAACATTCCATCCCAGGTGAATTAGGCCCACTCTCTTGCCACTAGAGCATATTACCTCCATAACAAAGAACAGGGGGAAAAAAGAACATAGAGTGGAGACAGGTAAGGCCTTACCAACAATTGCTTCAAGCTGTACTCAAAAATAACAGCATCATTCATTGCCAAAAATATCTAAAAATAGATATTAAGTCTACAGCATGACAAAATTTAAGATATTTCTCTTCCCGTTGTATCCACACCTGCTTAGTTCACTGCATGGACACACACACACACACACTGACTCAGCTACGAAGCTCATATTACAATTTACATCCTTCTCATCTTTACATTTAGGTTTGCACTTCATCTTTCTCTTTCTAGTTTTGACTAACACTAACCTTTTAAGATTCTCTTTATTTCTTCCCCTCTTGCCTTAATTCATGTTTCTCTTCCTTTTCTTTATACCCCTTTTATATTAGCCCCTCCTTTTCTCTGGTATTTCTCATCGCCCTCATTTCCTACACATTAATCTTACTTTACGATGAGAGGTGAGAGTGTCGGGCAGGTGTGGTGGCTCACACCTGTAATCCTAGCACTCTGAGAGGCCGAGGCGAGAGGGCTGTTTCAAGCCAGGAGTTCAAGATCAGCCTGAGCAAGAACAAGACCCTGTCTTTACTAAAAATAGAAAAAAATTAGCCGAATCGCTGAAGCCCAGGAGTTTGAGGTTGCAGTGAGCTATGATGGTGCCACTGCACTCCAACCTGGGCGGCAGAGCGAGACCCTGCACTCCCCACCTTCCTTCCCAAAAAACAAGATTAGAGTGTTAGGTTCTCAGTAGATGTTTAGTCTGAGCTCTATACTTTCCACATGCCTGCCCCACCACTGCCCTTTTTTCCTGTTTTCCAGGTTGTTCCTCCTCCGCTACACATAATTCCCACCCTGGTCCCTCTTAACTGTCCACATCCCTTCCACTGGCGCTCCCTGCTTTCTCAAGAACTTCAAGGATCTTCCCATCTCGATCATTGAAGTTCGCACCCCTTTTCCCGCCTTTTTCTCCCCCAAGGCTCCAAAGCGCGAGGACTTCATTGTGTTCCTCCCCCATCCTCCAACCAACCCCCACCAGACATCCTTGTTGCCATGACGACCGAGCTACTCAAAGCTGAAGTCAAGGACCTGGTTGCCATGGCTTCTGCTTCTCCGCCTCCTGTCCCGCCCGCGCGCGCCCCTCTACCGCAGCCTTGGCGCCTGCGCAGTGCGTAGCGCGGCGGGGCTCACAGCTCCGGCGGGCCGGGGCGGGGCTTCAGCCGAGAGGGCGTATCGAGAGAAAAAGGATAAGAAAGGGAGTGGAGCTGGCGCCTACGGTGGCCGAAGTGGGACGCGCCGAGCCGGAGGCTGCAGGATGGTAGGCTGTGCTAAGAGGGAGGGGAGGGGGAAGCGAGGGGCGTGGGCTGCACCTGCAGGGGTCCTTGGGGGCCGCCCTCTCTCTGAGCCGCTCTTTCTTCCCTCTGGTCCTCGGAGGCCTCACTTACCTGGGCGGGTGGGCGAGTCGGCCTCGGAAGAAAGAGCTGGAAATGGCATTCGGGAGAGGGGCGGAGAGGGGGCACATTTGTGGGACGAGAGGGCTGACTAGGGGACTGCGGGACCGTCCCGAGCCGGAAGGATCGCCCAGGTCTCGGTCCAAGGGGGCCAGACCACTGCCTCAGGGAAGTCGCCCGAGGGAGAGGGGCGCGGAGGTCTGTTCGTGGAGGGAGGGAGCCGGGGTCGCGGGTCACCGAGACCCTCTTCCCGAGCGGCCCAGACCGGAGCACAGGGCCCCTGTAGGGAGCGGGGTGTGGGAGGGGACAGTTTCCGGGTCCTAGGAGTGATCGCTCTGCCTGGGTTCCTGGCCATGCTCGCCTGGAGGCTGGGCCGAGGTGCGGAAGCGAAGTAGGCTCGAGGTCTTGCTCTCAGAGACCCAAGCTTTGGAATCCTGGGCTCGGTGTTCTTCGTTCTCCGCCCCCCATTCCACTCCCTTTCCGGAATCCAGGCCTTCCGTCTTCCTGCTCGCTCCCCACCCCCCTATCTTAGCCACCCAGAGCTCCCTTGCGCCCTTCTGTACTCCTCCTTCCCCACCACCAAGAAAAAAAACCACAGTTCTCCTGAATTCTGATTTTTAGCCTACTAAGCTAGTACAGTTCCATCCACCCAGGAATTCCAGCCCAGGTAAAGTCCATGGAGAGGGCTGCTGGGAGAAGGAGATTAACTTCAGGATGTGGCCCAGACCCCCTGGAACTGGGAAGCAGGGATGCAGAGGGTAGTGAGGGCTCAGCACTCCATCCCACTTCCCCTAGCTTGCTCTTTGTTCTACAAATATTCCCTAGAGGAGCACCTTGGGTGCTGTGCCCTGAGGGACTGAAAGGAACATTGGTCACCTGGTGTCTGGCCTAGAGGCACCTTAAAAGGAAGAAAAGTTAAGAGAAGAATGTCAGGGGCCAAATGCTGGCTGGCTGAAGAGAGAAGGGTGGAATTTGGACATCCCAGTTCCATGTGTGGCATTAGACATACGCAATGCGGAGAAGGATACCCCTTGGCACAGGACTAGCATTGGAGGCCAGTGTGTTGGGGATATCATTAAGGACTTATGGCTAGGATGGGGTAGAGCATTAAGGTAGCTTCTTGAGGAATAAAATACTCAGTTTCAGCAGTGGTGGTGAATAGAGGGATCATGGAAGAGAACCGGCATCTCTTTGGCACCAGCTGTGGGCTTCTTGTCACTGTACTAGGCATTTTACATACCTTTGGAAATAGGTCAGGGAATAATAATAATAATACCTAACAAGTTATAGTGCCTGCCATGTGCCAGGCACTGTTGTGTATATCGATTCATAACAACTAACAACTCTGTAAGGTAGTTACTTTTATCATCTCCATCTTACAGATAAGGAAACTGAGGCCCAGAGTCATCAAGTAATTTGCCCAAAGTTGTACATGATTAATAGACCAGGATTTGAACCCAAATGACAGACTCAGAAGCTCTGGCTTCCCCCAGAAGGCAAGACAAACACCTGCTGGTGGGAACTGGGGCTGGAGGGGCTGGATTTTTGAAGAAAGTAGGAGCAGGAGCTGTGAGTAGAGAAGAGTTAGATGGGATGAGTTTGGGGCTGTGTGTCTATCGAAGAAAGAGGCTCAGAGAACCAAATCTCTGACCCTTACTCTACCCTCACCCCCTAGATGCGATTCATGCTGCTGTTCAGCCGGCAGGGAAAACTGCGGCTGCAAAAATGGTACCTGGCTACTTCAGACAAGGAGCGAAAGAAGATGGTTCGCGAGCTGATGCAGGTTGTTCTGGCTCGCAAGCCCAAGATGTGCAGCTTCCTGGAGTGGAGGGACCTCAAGGTTGTCTATAAGAGGTGACTCCCCACCTACTCTCAGACCTGCCTAAATCCTGCTGGATTAGAGTTTGGCAATAGGTTAAAGGGGCTGAGAAATGGTGGTCCCTTAGGTCAGGGAGACCTGGGAGCCGAGGACATCTGGAGGACAGTGGTGAAAGCCTCCTTTACTTTCCAAACTCCCCTTGAAGAAATTCTCGTTCCCCACTTGGTTTTGCTGAAGACTGACACCTGCCTCAGGTACATACTTCTGTCCCTATGGCCCTATTTTGTCCACTGCACACGTCTTGCAGTCTCATTCACCAGTCAGAAATCCTGCCCCACTTTTCACAACACACAGACACACATACGACACACACACACCCTTTCCAGTTCCTTCTCTTCTGAGCAGGTGAATTAGTTGGCTCAAGTTTTTGCTGAGTCAAACCAAGCAGGTCAGAGGGCAAGAAGGAAAGAGCATGCGTCTTTGCCTGTTTGTAAGACAGCACTAAGAGGTAGAGTGAGCTGCTCTTTGCATACCCTAGGGCCACCCCACCTGTGTCCAGTCAGGGCCCAGACCCCAGGGCTGGTTGGAGGTTTGAGCCTGGAATGCCTGGGTCCTGAAACAAGCTCCCAGCTGTGTCACGTATGCCCCTCTCCTCAGATACGCCAGTCTCTACTTCTGCTGCGCCATAGAGGGCCAGGACAATGAGCTCATCACACTGGAGTTGATCCACCGATACGTGGAGCTCCTGGACAAATACTTTGGCAGTGTAAGTCTCCCCACCTGCCCCAGTTTCCATACCCAGAAATCCCCTCTTCCTACTAAACTTTGAGGCCCTTTCAGTCTCTGCCCTGGAAGTGTCAGGGGAGAGGTGAAGTTGGAGCAGTGAGAACAGTAATTAATCTCCCTTTTTAATCTTTAAGCCTATTAGCCTTGTCCCTTAATCATCCTTGAGCCGGGGGGATGGTGGGGGCAGAATCTGGTACTTAATCTCCACGGAGAGCCCAACCTGAACTTCTCACACAGAGACCAAGTTCAGATTTTATTAGTGGTTCCTGACTTTGGCTTTGCATTGGAATCTTCTGGAGAGTTTTTAAAAATAGCGATGCCTAGGTCTCATTCCCAGAGATTCTGAATGAACTTATCTGGGGTATAGCCTGGACATTGGCAGACAGCTCAGATCTGAGATGGGAAATAGTAATAACTACATAATTTGTATCCCACTTAATTTACAAAGTGTGTTGAGGTTCTTGTGTTTATTCCTCATTCCATCCTATAAGTAGCTATTGATATCAAAACTGAGGCTCAGGCTGGGCCGAGTGGCTCAGGCCTGTAATCCTAGCACTCTGGGAGGCTGAGGCGGGAAGATCGCTTGAGCTCTGGAGTTTGAGACCAGCCTGAACAAGAGCAAGACCCCATCTCTACTAAAAATAAAAAAATTAGCCGGACGTGGTGGTGCTCACCTTGTTGTCCCAGCTACTTGGGAGACTGAGGCAGGAGGATCCCTTGAGCCCAGGAGTTAGAGGTTGCAGTGAGCTACGATGATGATGCCACTGTACTCTACCCAGGGTGAGACTCTGTCTCAAAAAAAAAAAAAAAAAAAAAAAACAATGGCTTTCATGGCTTTCTCTGTAAAAAAAAAAAAAAAAGAAAGAAAAAGAAAAGGCTGGGTGCAGTGGCTCAGGCCTGTAATCCTAGCACTCTGGGAGTCCAAGGTGGGCGGATCACTCAAGGTCAGGAGTTCGAAACCAGCCTGAGCAAGAGGGAGATCTCATCTCTACTAAAAATAGAGAGAAATTAATTGGCCAACTAAAAACATACAGAAAAAAAAAATTAGCCCGGCATGGTGGTGCATGCCTGTAGTCCCAGCTACTCCAGAGGCTGAGGCAGAAGGATCGCTTGAGCCTAGGAGTTTGAGGTTGCTGTGAGCTAGGCTGACGCCATGGCACTCTAGCCCAGGCAGCAGAGTAAGACTCTGTCTCAAAAAAAAAAAAAAAAAAAAAGAAAGAAAAAAAAGAAAAGAAAACCGAGGCTCAGAGAGCTTCAGTGATGTGTATAGCTAGCTGGTTAGTGGCAGAGCCCTGCTTAGAACTCAAGTCTTCTACCCCATGGTCCAGAATCTCCTCCCTCTCTGGCCCACAGTGCTAAGGAGAGAGGCTAGCCCCGCCTTGGTGGGAACATGTCACAGATTTGGGGGTAAAGGCAAGAAGGGCCACAGAGAAGGGTAGAATAGGACAACTAATATTTCCTGATCAGGGAGAAAGAGGCAAGAGGAAGAGAGGAAAAAGCCAAACCTAGTACCAAGTGTTGGCTGTTGGAAGGACATGAGGCCTGGGGCCAGAACCACAGGTGGGAGGAGTGGTCATGAAAAAGGTAGTAGGGGCTGGGAATGCACCTTGAAGCTCAACTCAGCCTCTGCCCCTCCTCCCAGGTATGTGAGCTGGACATCATCTTCAACTTTGAGAAGGCCTACTTCATCTTGGATGAGTTTTTGATGGGGGGGGATGTCCAGGACACCTCCAAGAAGAGTGTGCTGAAGGCCATTGAGCAGGCAGACCTGCTGCAGGAGGTACGGGCCAGGGACAGTGAGGAGGAGGAAGAGTACTCTGGCAGAGAGTGCCCTGCCTCCCATGGACACCCTGCCCGCCACCAAGGGGGCCCCCCTCCCTGTGGCATATGGCCCCCACGGCGCCCCACTCTCCAGCTTGTCCTCAAGCCCTGATCTCACGGAGTGGGAGACGGGGCAGACAGCCCACCAATTCTCCCCTTGTTCCAAGCTCTGTCCTCCTCCCAAGGCCTGAGATGTCTTATCCCAACTGAGCCTCTTTTGTCCCATGCCTCTCTTGGCGTTAAGGGTTGCTTAGAGAATTAGAGAAGGGACGCATAGCAGATCATTCTTTTCTTCCCTGATTTCTTTCCCCAGCCCACCTTTTTTTTTTTTTTTCCACACATCTACTCAAAAGCCTCTGCTGCTAGGAGCAAAAGGCTTTGGGAATTTGGGGGCTGGGGTCAAGGGTGCCTGGATCCAGTGCCCCTGCTATCCAGTGCCCCCACCCTCACCCCATTACTGCCTGCCCCCTCTCTGCTGTGCCATTGCTGAGCCTTGATGCAGGGAGATGAGTCACCGGAATCTGCAGTGATGAGTGAGCGGCCTGAGCTGGCTCTGAGGAGGGGGAGAGATGGGGATGGGGGGGCCCTCTCTGCAGTAGGAGAGGGGCAGAGCTGAGCTGGCCCCCTCACCGGTCCAGCGTCCCCTCCACACGCACACGCTCACACACACTCATACATGCCCGTGCCCTGGCACACCCACCCACCCATGTTACTGGTGCTCTGCTCAGGCCCTAATGACTCATCTCTCTGCAGTCTGGTTCACCTTCCCTCAGGGACCTAGTGCCAACCTCCTACTGCCTCCCCCCACTCTGAAAAACAGCACCCCACCATCTGCACCCCCAGCCCCCCAGCAGCAGGTTTCCATTCTCCCAGTCCCAGCTCCACTGCCTTTGGCCCCAGGTACTGAGGAGGAGCCCCTGCTCACCAGGCTCGGGGCTTTAGGTTCTCTGGGTGGTGATGCACTCAACCTGGACCCTACTGCCGTCATTCATTCACTGGCTCTGGGTGGCCCCAGGAGGCTGGTGAGCTGCCCTGAAGGGCTTGCAGCACCCCAGCCTTGGGCTCATGTTGGCTTTTCTCCCCCTCCCCATGTCTCTCTGTGCTCCCCTTCCTCGTGATTGCTGTCGTCTTGCCCACCTTGTCTGCCTCTCCTGGTGTCTGCGTCACCCTCTGTCTGTCTCTGCCTCAGGAGGATGAGTCGCCACGCAGTGTGCTGGAGGAGATGGGTCTGGCATAGTCCGGCCACCCGGCGGGGCGTGGAGATGGGAGCTGGTGGGGAGCAGGGCGTGAGTGGCTGCTTCTCCTCATCTTGCCCAGGGCCCTTTTCTCGGTGGGACCCAGCTGCTCCTCTGCTGCCTCACCTTCCTTTGGAGTGAGCTGTGGGCTCCGGCCCTTGAAACATTCCCTCCCTCCACCCCTACCTCCTGTTTCCCCTTTGCCACTGAAGGTTCTAGGAGTTAGGAGACAGGAAAATGTGACCAAGACAGGGGTGCTATTTGGCTTTCATTCCCTGCCTTTGAAGAACCAATGTTCCTCCAGGTGTCCTTCCCTCCCTATAACTGTAAATATATAAATATGTCAGGTTAAAGGGAAAAGGTTTTCAGGGCTCTTCTCTTCCCCATGCCCGTGACCTACCTCTACCCTCCCCCATCCAGCCAGGGCAGCTCCTCTGCCTGGGAGGGGGCTTCCCTGTAGTGAGAGGGAAGGCCTTTGCCCTCCCCTGCCCACTCCTCCTCCTTGGCTGTAGTGGGGCCTCTGTCCAGTGCCAGGGGAGGAACAACATAGTTAATTTTTTTCTAACCTTGCCACTTTGAGGGAAGCAAGGGTTGGGGGAGGGGCGGGTTTGGTGGGAGCTGGCCCTGTCCCTCCTTCACTCCAGTTCTGGGCGAGGCAGGAGCTGGGGGAGGGTGGGGGTGTGTGTGTCTGCCTTTACTTCCTTTCTGAAATAAAAGGAAAAGCATTTCTGGACTTTGCTTGCCTTGGGCTCTGTGGGTGAAGGCAGGGCTGCTGGTGTCACTGCCCATTAGCCTCTTGCCCTGAACTGGGAACTACAGTTGCCAGACTTGGGAAGAACAACAATAGATGATACTCAGCTAAATTTGAATTTCAGATAAAAAACAAATAACTTTGGGAGGGGGACAGGGACTGTGTCCCAAGCAATATTTAGGACACACTTCATCTAACAACCTATCTGATGTTTATCTGTAATTCAAATTTAGGTGTCCAGTATGTTATCTGGCCACCTCACCCCAAACAGATTTTCATGCTCAATGCCTTTGCCCAGGACGGAACAACTCCTGGGGACGTGGGTCCACTTCTCTTAAGGTTTCTTTGTAGGAGATTTAATTTGCCTGGCCTAGTTTCATTTGGGGAGAATAATCAGAAGTTCAAAGATATCTAGGATTAGAAAAGGGTTAAGAAATGGGGAGAATTAGGGTTTCTCTGTGGCTGCCACCCCCTGCTCCCCACATTTCTTGTGGGGAGCCTAGGACCAAGGAATTCAGGGAGCAGTTAAAGGAGAGGTGTCTAAGCAGCCCAGGCATCAAGGAAAGAAGAGCCTCCGAAGTGCCCAGAGCTGTAGCACCTGCTGTGCAAAGTTATTTTCTTTTGAACCAGAAGCTTGCTGGGCTCATCCCAGACAACTGACTGTTACGTTCCACTCTGCTGCTGTCTGTACAGCCCTGGGGACCAATGCCTTTAACTACCACCCCCAAGCTGGACGTGGACTTCTGAGTTTCCCCAATGGGTATGAGCCATACTCTGCCCCCAAATACGGTTTCAGTGGTTCCCCAACCAACCCTGGCTTTGGTTTGGGGGTAGGCAGCCGGGATGAGTGTTGTGGCTGGCGCTTCCCTCACCGCCCCTTGGGAAAGACCACACAGGCCCAAGGGGACGGGTGAATAACCGAGAACAAAGTCCTAATAAAATAGTCACTTTTATTTCTTAGCAAAACTATTTCCTCCGTGAGGGGTATTTACAACAGAGAAAGGAAGGAAGGGTAAATTCACAGAGACTTGGGAGTGGGTGAAGAGGCTCTGGGAGGCCCGAAGGGCTGGAGACAGACACACTTCACACAATTAACTGGAACTGCTTTTTCCGGTTTTGGACGGGGACGTCCCGTCCCTCGCGGGGAGGGAACTCGCACAAACCACCTGCCCGCCTGGGCTGGCCCCGAGTCACCCGTGAGTTTTGGGAGTTCGGGCCATAGGAAGAGGTCCGACAGGTCCCTGCACAGCTCGGGGGCGGGGCCGGGCGGCGGCCGAGGGGCGGGGCCAGGGCGCATGCAAACACCAAGAAGGAGAGGACAACACGGAGGGGGGAGTGGCGCGCGCGGCAGGGCGCGCGGGGGCGGGGGCGGGGCCGGGGCGGGTCACGGGCGTCGGAGCAGCACGTGCTCGATGTAATTCTCCAGCTCTTCCTGCTCCTGCAGCCGGCGCTCCTCCGCCTCCGCCTCCTCCTGCGCGCGCCGCTCCTGGGCCTCCCGGTCGGGATAGTGGCGCGAAGGTGGCAAGGCGTGGTGATAGTGGCGGCGGCGAGAGGCCGAGGGCGGCTGCAGTGTCCGCGGCCGGATATAGTTTGGAAAAGGGTGGTAGGGCCCTGAGGGAAACACCTCGTCCTCCTCCCGATCCCAGGGCGGGAGCACCTCGTTCCAGTCCGGCAGCTCGTCGCGAGCGGGGGCGGGGATCGGGGGTGGAGGCTGCGGGGAGCGGACGTGGGTGGGGGCAGGGGCGGCCCGGGGGGCCGGCACGGGCTCGGGAGGGGCGTTCTTCTTCCGCTTCCGCTTCTCTTCCACCTCCTCGATGATGCTGACCACGTCGTCAGCGGGCAGGTGGAGTTTGGTGGACAGCTCAATGAGGCTATCGATTGTCTGCGGGTCCATCTCCTCGTCGTCGTCCTCCTCCTCCCCTCTCTCCTGTGCCCCCTCATCCTCCTTCCGCTGGTGGCCCGGCGTCTCCTCCTGGGAGCGCTTGTCCTCCGCTCCGGCTTCCCCGTCCTCCTCCTCCGCGAACAGTAGCGCGTTCTGCCGCGCCCTCTCCGCCTCCTCCGCCTCTGCCTCCGCCTCCGCCGCCTCCTCATCCTCTTCCTCCACCCTCTCCTCCCCGCCGCGTCTCTCCTGCTCCGCCTCCTCCTCCTCCCTTTCGCTCTCTCGCTCCTCCGCCGCCTTCTGCAGCCCCCGACCCCCCAGGCCGCGCAGCCCGGCCCCGCCCTGCAGCAAATACTGGAGCAGCAGGTCGGAGGCGAGGTCAGCCAGCCTCTCTTCCTGCGCCGCGGCCTGCCGCGTGGCCTCCGCCTGCCGCCGCCCGGCCTCTACCTGCGCCAGCCCTTGCTGTAGAAGGCGCTCCCCCGCCTCGGAGCCGCCCAGGAGTGAGCTCTCAGGCCGGTGCGCCTTGGGGAAGGGAGCACCCAGGCCTTGATACGCCCTGGGCAGGGGTGCCAATGCCTCGCCTAGGTGTGTTTCGGGGGAGGTCACTCCATCCCCGAACTGGTGGGTTTCGGGAAGGGGCCCGCTCTCGGGCATACGCGCCTGGAATTGCGAGGGGCCCGGGGGCGGCAGGGGCGCGCGCTCTGGGACGCGCGCCTGGAACTCTCCCCAGGAAGCGCGCCACACGCGCTCTGGCCCCGGGCTCTCCAGATTGACTCGGGTCAGCGTGTGCGTGCGGGTTTCCGTCTCTGCTGCCGCTGTCTCTTGCTGGCGCTTAGCGCTACTTGGACTGAAATCTCGCAGTTCCTGGAGCAGGGACGCTAGCGCCTCGAGCTCCTCGGAGGGGTCGCCCGCCTCGGCCCCATTCTCCTGAGTCCGAGGGCGAGGCGGAGCCGCAGGCTCCTTGGTCTCTGGCGCCGGGAGGCTGTGGGTCTGGCTGCGCACGGTCTCGGTCAGCAGAGCTTCAGCTGCTTCTTCCGCTGGCCCCTGCTGGGAGCCGCCTGGCGCGGGGGGCGAGGCTGGGCGGTCGAGTGCCTGCAGCAGCACCGCGGCCAGCGCCCGGGGATCCACGCCCTGGAAAAGCTCTCCCTCGTCCTGCGGCTCGGAATTTCGAGCAGCTCGGACCTCTAGGGCGCTGCCATCCTTTTGCCCGGGCACTGCGTCCTCAGCTACCGGCTCTTTATGCTCAGAGCTGAGGGGAGGAGGCTGCGCCTCTGGGCGACCCGGGGGCGCTGCTCCTAACCCCTTGATCAGTAGAAGGAAGCAGAAGAGGGTGGAAGCCGGCAACCTGAGGGATTTCATGACCAAGAGGCTGCCGGAGACTGAAAAAGAGAAAGGGCCAAAGAAAGAGGATTTCTGTAAGAATTACCCGCTCTCTAATTCTACATTCCCTCCCCCACATTTAAGCAGGAAATCCGGGGTTTCCCTGATCCCCTAACCTTACCCAGAAGAGGGACGTTTAGGAGCACAGGAGGAAGATGTTGTGCCGATCTCTGGAGTCGTGTAAATGGGAAAAGAACGCCCGAAACCCTTGCTCACCCAGTGCCTCCTCGCCCCCTTCCCTGAGCCATCTCACTGCCATCGCCCACGTACTAAGCAGCAAGGATAAGGGGGAAAAAATCTATGCTCCCTCCCCATAGGACTTCCCGGATGGTGCGTGGGCGACTTCAGCAGCAAGAGAAAAGCTGAGACTCCCCCATTTACCAGGGACCCTTACTGGGGGCTCCCCGCTGTGTTTTCAACACCCCCATCCAGGAGGAGAGAGAACCCTCCCTCACGCCCACGGCTGCTGAGGGTTTGAGGGACGGACAGCGGAGTATTTACCAGCTGATGTCACGACGCGGGAGGTGGAGAGGAAGGTCGGGGCGGGGTGGGACAGGGGAAGATCGGGACGCGTCCGCCTGGGCTCCGAGCGGTGGCTGGGGTATGAGCGACGGTCGCAGTCTGGCGTCCAGCGGGCTGGGCTCAGCTGAGTCGGCACCGCTCCGAGCGGCTCGCTGGCTCCGGCTTCAGCACGCTGGGCAGCGCCCGCGCCTCCACCGCCTTATAAAGGGGAGCGCGCAGGGTCACGTGGGCGCGCCCCGCCCCATTGACGTCAATGTTCATTCATGGGGAAGCGGGCGGGCGCCCAGAGGAGGCAGGACGCCCAGCGATTGGAGGGTGCCTACCTCTCCGTGCTTGCGCCTGCGCGTTGGGGCCTTCGGCTCTAGGGGTGTGCGCTAGGCGAGCTCCGGGAAATGAATGAATGAAGGAAGGAAGGAATGAATGAAATGCCGAGGGCGGGGCGGTGGGCTATGAATGAATGAAGGAGGGACGAAGAGAAAAGGATGAATGAATGAATGGGAAAATGAATGGAAGGGATGCAGAGACGCTGGAAAGCGGGAGGGTAGGTTACAAAGCAACTTGCAGCTGCGAGAGCCGGCGTTGCTGAACAGAATAGGATAGGGGCACCCGCAGCGTTTGACTGGGCACCACTAGAAGATCGATGCTGGGGACGGGGAGGATAAGGATTCGAAAGCCGAGGAGTGGGCCGGGCTCCCACCCCGAGACTGTGGTCCGTAGGGAACACGCCCAAGGACGACGTGAACCTGAGAGAAGAGGGAACGATCTGCGCGCCTGCAGGCGCCGTCCGCGGATCTGCGGCGCGGGGTAGTGGCCCCAAGCCGGGGCAGATGGGTGGATCTTGCGATTTTGGCCATCCCATCGGAAAGGGCCGAGTCGGAAGAGAAAGGGGGAAAGATTGAGGATGTGTGTGCTTCTAGGTCGTGTCTTTTCACGACCGGTGCGTGTCTGGAGAAAAAGGTGTGTCTGTCCTTCTGTCCAGCTGACTGCCGCGTATGTCGGGGCCCCCGCTGTGCCCCTTTTGAGCCCACCTCCCCCACCCTCCTCCAGTTTCTTTCCCTCCAGCCGCTTCCCCCACCCTCCAAGGACGTTTGGAGGGCGAGACCAGACCAGGTGGGGAAGGGGTTGCGCAGGTTGGGGGGTGACTCAAGTCCAGCCCTCTCCACCGCTTAAAGGGAAGGTTTGAACGCGATGCGAGGGAGGCCGTGCAACGTCAGAGATAGCCCCTCTCTGCCACCAGACCCTTCGACCGTATCTCCTGCCAGAGGGGTTGGGGCTGGGGGCTTGGACAGCTAGAGGTTCCGGGGGTGGGGGGAGATGACGCACAGATTGCGCAAAGAGAATCCATCAGCGAGCCGGGTCCGGTGAAGGGAGACCAGCCGTGGGCGAGGGAGGGGGGAGGACGGAAATGGGGAGGGGGCAGGGGAGAAGGGAGGATGGCACGGGGAGCAGCCACTGCAGGAATGAAGCGGGGGAAGGAGGGAGGCTGGAGGGGGCTGCAGTGCAGGGAGAGAACAGTGCGGGGGCGTGGGCAGGGAAAGGGGGGAGTGACAATGACACACGCCAGACACACAAGAACTGCGGACACAGGGGTGCCCATGGGCGCACACAAGGCACCGGCACCCTGAGACTCTGGAAAGCAGGATCAGGGCTGTCAGGGGCTCAAAGACTCTTTCAGAGACAATCCTCGCCCCCCTCCTCATCTCTTCCTAGCACTGACCCTCATTCTAACACCCCCCCCCGCCTCCACACACACACACACACACACTCACACACTCACGTGCTTTCCCTCTATAACCAGCAGTGGTTTCTCGCTTCCATCAGTGGCTCGACTTTCCCAGAAGAAAGCCCATCAGCTCTGCGGGGAAAGAGGTGGGGAGGAGTAGAGAGAAAGGAAAGAGAGAAGAGATGCGGACAGGGAAGGGGGAAGGAAAGAAGGAATCTGGAACAGGTAGAAGGAGCAGACTAAAAGATTAAAAAAAACACTGAGAACCAAGGTGACTGGAGATTCCAAAGGAAGGAGGGGAAAGAGGGGACAGGAGACCCTGAGGCAGTGCCTTATCGCTCCCCACACACGCAACTCTCCAGGGTCTCCCCGTGCCCCTCTGGGCTCCCCTCCTTCCTCTTTCCCTTTCCATCTCCCCTTCATCTTCCCAGCCTGGTTACAGAGAGCAGTGGGGTGGGGAGGGGGTCACGTTACCTTCTCGAGGAGGATGAATCAGAGAGAGATGGCTCAGACATCTGGAGAGGGGGAGGGGAAGCCATCCGAGAGAGAAGGAAGGGGGAGAGAGCGAGCCTAGGGGGTCTGACTGAGAGGCTGCTGGGGATTAGAGACCAAGTGCAAGATGAGGGGAGACAGACATCTAGAGAAATTGTTTGTGTATTTGCCTGTGTGTGTGTGTGTGCTCGCATGCACACACCTGTGTGTGCATGTACATGAGTGTGTATGTGTGTTTTTGTGTGTACAGAGATTAATGAGATACATCGGGCAGGGCGGGGGGCGTGAAGAAAAAGAAAGGGAATGGGGGGACCAATTGTGTATTTAATCAGATTGACAGTGTATGGGCATGGCAGTGCTTCCAATTTAAATATGTGATCTTCTCTTGCAATCTGTGCGTCTGTGTTTTTGCTTGTTTCCAGGTGTCTGTGTGTGTGGGTTCCGATCTCTTCTGAATGCCTGTGTACCTATGCGGTTGCGAGTCTTTGAGTGCACCTAGTTCTGGACATCTGCTGGTGTCTGAAACATGTGCCTGGCTTGGTGGTACACAATCGTGTGTATGTGTGTGTGTGTTTGTGTGTGTATGTGACTTTGTGCATTTCTCTGGATCCTTCCATGCCTATACGTTGGTATACGTTGGTGAGTATGTGGACTTCCCTGTGCTTTGATCTTTCTTGTCTCTCCCCCCATTCACCTTCATTTCTAGATCTCTGTGCAGTAAAGCCTCAGAGTACAAGCCACTAACCTGCAGCCCCCAAGTTCTGGGTCCCTGCCCCTTGTTTTCAGAGTGTTCCCCATTCCTCCATTTTCCCCCAACTCCCCATCCTTCCTTCCCTCCACTTAAGCTCAGAAGCCTAGGGGGCTTCTCAGAAATTGACATCCCAAGAGCATCAGACATCCTATGGTTGGGTGGGGAGAGGTGGCAGCATGCAGCACCAAAGGCAATAGGCTTGGGGGTTCCACAGTCTGGGTCTTGACCCCTCATGTCTGCATGGTCTCTTTCTACCTTTCTCCATCCCAGTTCTCTACCTTGGTCAGCTCAGTCACACACATACACACACACACACCCCTACCTACGGGGCATGAGCTGTGCCTTTCATGCCCTCCTGCCTCTAGGGGCTTCTGGAAAAGGGCTGGACTACAGACAGGTTCCTGGGATGAGGAGAGGAGGGAGATGGCAGGAAAGAAATAGAAATGGAGAGAGAGAGCTGGAAGAGGCAGAGCTGAGATGGGGACCTGGAGGGGATGCCTGGCATTTGCTCTGAGTTGTTTGTATGAATCCATCTCTCTCTGTCTTTGTTTCTGAACCACCCATGCTCTCCAAGAGGGCAGCGGGGGAAGATGGGGTCCAGCAGAGTAGTGATCCTGGCTGAGGACCTGGAAAACCAGGGGAAGGGGCAGAGCACTGGGTCTTTTCCTTGAGAAGGGCTGGGAGAGAAAGAGGGGGCAGGGGCTTGGGGTCCTGGAAGCTCACCCTCCCCCTCTTCTCCTCCCCCTCCCCCCAACTGGTGACTCACCTCTGCAGCCTTTCATTGCGTCAGCCATAGGGGGACAGGCAAGGAGGGGGCACTTTGTGAGAGGGGCAGGGGTCCCCACTTTGAATTGAAGGAAGGGGCTGAAGGCTCCCTGAAAATGGACCCATTTAGAACACATTGCCCTACCCGCTACCCACCCCAGGGGTGTGGAGTCCTGGGACAGGGATCTGGGAGAGGGCTAGGGGCCACACTGGAGGGTCTGGAATGATGAGTGATGAGAAGAGGGTGCTCATCCTGATTTTTAGTCCGAGGTCCCATTCCCTCAGACCCCCACCCACTCCTGAATGGGGGAGGGGAGACGACCCAGAGAGCCGGGGGAGAGCAACGCTGCAGAGATGAGTCACCAAGAAAGGCAGAGAGAGGGAGAGACAGAGATGGGGAGAGACACAAAGAGAGACAGCCCTGGAGACTGAGACACAAGCACAGGTACGCGCACACGCACCGCGCGTGCGCACACACAAACACACATACACACACACATCATGAAGGTGGTATCCACAGACTAGTAAGAGAAAGGAAATTATGCACTTCCATAATCTTGAACCAGCCCCTCCAAACATCCACTTGCCACACACACAACACACTGTCATCCAGAGTTCGCTGAGATTCTGAGACACACCCACTTACACAAACATAATGTCACACCTAGCCTAGCAGTCAAGACCTATGCTGAAGATGCGTCCAGGGCAATGGAGATTTGCATTGAAAGTTCTCATTCCTTTTAGGGGTAGTGGGAAGGGGTCAAAACCCTCAGACTTTAACCCTTTAAAGTCAAAACGTTTGACTTTAGAAATTCAAGACGTGGTTTCAGGAACTCACAGGCTGCACTGTGCACACACGACAATACACACAAGTCACCTGCCTCCGCATCCACACGTACATAGTAACATCAAACATCGTCCTCACCAAAAAGCCACTTGGGGTACCTGATTCTGGGGCACACCAGACACATTGTCCCGAATACATACCTCGCAGACACCCCCTGACTCGTACACACATGTACAGAGACGCAGACACACAAAGACGCCCATGGACACACTCACACGGACGAAAACCACCTTGCGCTGCCTCGCCCGCGTCCGCACACGTCCTGGCGCCCCCGCGTGTTACTTTTCGGGATCGCAGTCTCCGCCGCTCCAGAGCTCAGCTCCCGGGGGGCGGTGTCCAGGCTCCCTCCACCTCCTCCCCCCACCACGCGTTGCCCACCCAGAAATGGGGAGAGCGAGGCGCCCGGCTGGCTACGGGTGAGTCTAGAGCTGGGAGTTAGATGCCTAGATCCTGGGGCTGAAGGAAGCTGGTCCTAGATCCCAAGAGGAACTTGGGAGAAGAACCCACAGAATTTGGGTGGCAGCCGACTCCCGGGTCCGGGGAAAAGCGAGGGCCCAGGCTAGCCAGGGCGCCGGGCTGCTCCTCGCCTCGGTTCGGAGCAGCCGCTTCTTCCTTTGCTCAGCAGGGGTGGGGGTGGGGGCGCACAATGGCCAGCAGCCCTCCCCAACAACTCCCCCCCACCCAGGAAGTCATTAGCCCCATTGCCACAGGGCTTAGAGATCCTCTCTAATACAGGCTGCTGGGGAAAAAGGGAAGATAATGTGTCTCATCCCTTCCCACTGAGAAGAAGTGAAACAAACACAAAGGGTGGGCAAAAGGTCCATTTTATTGCCTTACAGCCACGGTGGCAGTGACAAGGAGGGTGGCAGCATGGCCAGGCGCAGGAGGCAGCCAAGGCAGAGCAGCACAACGGAAAAACTGCAGCTGGGGGAAGTGGTCAAGCAGTAGCTGTTCCCTTTGCCCACCTTCCCCATCCTGGGCCCTCCTCTGCCCACAGCTTGGATTCCATCCCCAGCAGACCCTGGCTGTCAACATTTTCCTAGCAATTGTCCCTTGTCCAGTGAGAAGCTCAAGCTAACACCATCACACAGAGTGAGGTTCTGGGGCAATCTCTGGGCTTGGGCCACCTGGGTTCTCTCCCTGGGAGATTCCCAGCTACCGTGAGTGACTTAGAAGTCACTTTGATCTTTCTGAGCCTGTTTTCTCCCTCTGCCTTGGATGTGGGGATCCGGTGTTGGAGACAGCGCTGTGCAAATGCAGCTGTTACTACTTGCATTTAAATAGAAGACTCTCAAAGTCCAAAAAACATAAATGATCCAGAAGAAGAGAGCGGTGTCAAGAAATACTGGGAGGTAGGGTTCCAGTCGTACTAGAAGGCAGCCTGGTTGGAACCAGGAGACAGCCCCCATGCCAGGCTGAGGTACCCGCCCTCCACTGCACCAAACTCTCCAGCCAGAGCCTCCTGGTGAGTTGGGGACCTGGGGGAGGAGCCCTGCGAAACAGCAAGGTCATGCAAAGTTGGAGGAAATCCCAGACAGAGGGGCAGGCTCAGGAAAGTGCCTCACCGAGGTAAACAGGGAGCCGAACGGGGGAGCATTATAAACACATTTCCTTTACGGGGTCTCTCTCCACATTGCATACTGGGCCAGCAATGAGGAGGTCACGGTGAAGGGGGATCGAGGGGCCGGAAAATGGGCACTGAGGAGCTAAGAGTCAGGGAGCTCCAGGGAGGAGGAAGATAGGGGGACAGAGAGAAGCGGGGAGAGGACACTGACCTGGAGGCACCGGAGGCTGAGGGGACAGTGAGAAGAACGCAGGGCCAGCTCTGAGGGCTTTAGAAAGGGCGGGAGAAAGGAAAGAAACACAGATGGGGCGGCCGCGCTCGGGCCAGGGCTGGGCACACCCTTCTGCTCGCTTCCACCCACGAGGGGGCAGGAAGGGCGGGGTTCACTCCAGGCCAGGGCAATGACAGGGTAGGACTCTGAAGCCTGCGAAGGGACCAGTTCTTTGAAAGCGGAAAGGGTGGATAACAGCAGCTCAGGGAGCTCCAGCAAATCCAGCGGTTCAGGTCAGGGCGTTTGGGGACACTAGAGGCAAGATGGCAGAGGTGAGGAGAAAAGGCAAGGTGGGGTACCCGCACGGGTAGGGGTAGGAATCTGAGCCGACTTCCAAGGGGGCGGAGCTTCGAGATGGCAGGGGCGGGGCTGACCGAGGATCAGCACGAGAGGGCGGGTCTAAGGTGCAGCCTATCTCCGCTCTGAGGCCTCAGATGTCGGCCTCCAGCAGGTACTGTTCAGTGTAACCCTTGACCAGCTCTAGCCCCAGGCCGACCTGGCAGAAATCAGACAGCTGTGGCCACAGCTGGGGCGCCAGGAAGAGCTGGCACATGACGTTAAAGCCGGCGAGGCGCGGGGCCTGGCGCTGCAGGTGCCACAGCAGCTGGCTCTGCACCTGTGCGCCGTCGCTACCGAAAGCGTCTATGTTGAGGTAGCGCCAAGTGCCGTCGCCGCCATGCGGGATGGGGAAGGGGCGCGTGCACAGCGTGAGCACGCGCGGGCGTGCGCGGCTGTCCACGCGCCACTCCAGGCCCTTGGCCGCCAGCAGGCGCAGGTTGCCCTCGCTTGGCCGGTAGGGCTGCCAGTCCTGGATGATGGTCCCACCCGGAAGCACGTCGCGCTGCACGGAGGGTGACAGCAAGAGGCGTGCGACGTCGCCGCCTACCTCGGACACAGCCTCGGTGGGCAGTGGTGAGAAGGTGCCGGAGGTCCGCAGCGCTGCCAGCCGCGCGCCCAGCCCAGCCAGTAGCGCGGACGCGTTGAATCGGACCAAAAGGATGCCCCGCGGGGGGCACGAGTGAGCGCGAGGCAAGCGCGGGAGGGCTGGCCCCTTGGGAGGACCGACAGTGACGGGTCAGGGCCAAGTGGGGTATGAAAAAGTCTGGGTTTCGAGCGCAGCAGGGAGGCCCCACGGGCAAGGACTCCGAATATCTGGATCCCCAAGGAGAGGCGGGATCAGGGTAGAGTAGCCAGGGAAGGGGTGTGGGTTCCTGGGTCTCCGAGGGAGTGAAAGTGAGGGAAAGGGAAGACAATGGCTCAGATGAGGATGCTTGGGTCCCTGAAGAGAGGTAGGATCATAAGAGAGGCAGAGTCACAGAAGCTGGGATATAAGGAATGAAGGTTTCAGGCTGGGAGTCAGGAGTGTGACTGACTTTTTTCCCTGGACAAAAGGGTCTGGGTATGACTGGGAGTCCCAGGGCAAGGCTCATGGGCCGCTCCACTCCGTAGAGCCAGGAGAGAAGCAAGCCCGTGTTCAGGTGGGCATGGGGAGGGCCGCCCATATGCCCCAGCGGACAGGCCTAGCCTTCCGAGCTACTTTGACCTTCTCACCTGCTTGGTGATTAGGCGGTATTTCTTCAGCTCCCGGGGGCCCAGCTGGTCGTCCCGGGTGAGCCGTGCCACCTTGACCCCCGGGTGCTGTCTCTTGACCAGCTGCGAGCAGAAGCGCTGCAGCAGCCCCGCCACGCCCTTGCCGCGCTCCCAGGGCGCCACGCGCAGCCCCTCCACCAGCGCCGTCTCCCCAGCGTCGATCGCGTTCACCGACTCCAGAGCGATCTGCAGACTGAGGCCGTTAGGGGGACCGCTCCTCCCCGCCTCCGCCCCTGCCAGGGCTGCCGGCTCGAGGGGCTCGCCTCTTCCCACACGCTCAGCACTGCGTCGTCACCGCCTGGGCGTCAGGCCAGGCCTGCGGCGGCCCGAGGAACTCTCCTCAGCACTTGGGGCTCGGATTCCAGAGCCGGCAGAACAGTCATTCGCCGGGGCCTCTTCCACCTCTTGAGATGCTCCAGCTCCGCTTGCAACAAGTTCCTGACCGCTCGCCACGCCCCTTTCCTTGGCTCCACCCCCAGAACATTGCCATGCCCCCTGGCACCTGCCGCTGAGCTACCTCTTAGCTCCTCCCCAGCCCCACGCTGCGCTTCCCCTGCTCGCGGCTTCCAGATGCTCTTGGTGCGAGTTCCGTCTGCTCCCAGGTCCCGGTCCCAGTCTAGCTGCTGCCACCTCTAGCCTACCTCCTCGTGACTGCTCCCCTCTTTTTGTGCTCTTGCCCCCAGAGACTCCTCGAATGGACCCTCAGACTTCGAAGCTCTCATCAGTTCCTCCAAGTCCTCCGCGTCCGCAGTCACCCACCCCACCCTCACTGACCTAGCCCCTACACTGTGGTCCTAAAGCAGCCTCTATTTCCTCAGCAGCTGGACGATGTCTGGGGAGAGGCTCGCCCCTCGGGTCCCTAAGATCCACGCACCCGAACGTGCCTTCCCCCTTTTCACCTGGCCCCGCCCCGGCTCACCACTCCTCCGTTGCGCTTGGCCAGCACCACCGTGCGGTCGGGATCCTGAAGCCAGCGTGGTAGCGGCTGGGAAGGTAGTCGAGGCCACCGTAGATGCCCCCCGAAATGCCCAGCACCTCCTCAAACTCCCGTTCTGTGGCCACCACGAAGTCCAATGGCTCGGCCTCAGCCTCAGGCCCTGATTCGGACCTGGGCTTGGCCCCTAAGGACCTCAAGCCCCGAGTCAGCCCTCAGAGTCTCGGCCTCAGCCTCAAGCCCTCTGGACTTGGCCCCTGCCTCTCATGGCCAGGGCTGGGAGCTCCGCTTTGCATCTGGTGCAGCCTCCGTTTCGGCCTTACGGACCTCTGCGCTGGCTGAGCCACAGCCGGCATCCAGCTTCATTACCCTGCAGAAAAGAGAGAATCCAGCAGCTGGATCAGAGCCCCTTGTTCGTACATCTGGCTCCCTACACACAAGCAGTGCCAACAACCCCTCCCTGCACAAACATCCTTTCTTTCCGGGTCTCCACGCAGACCCTGGGAGTGGGGGGCTCCCAGCTCCACTCTCTTCTCACCAGCTCCCAGAAATCCCAACTCTGCCAGCTCTACCCCTACCAGTCACAAACTCAGGCACACCAGTGAGCTCCCCAGAGACTAGCCCCAGATCTCCTCCATGCCCAGCCAGCAACCAGCACCCAAAGAACAGAAGGCCCTTGGGGTGGTAAAAAATTGAGGGAAACTCCTTCAGGGGCCCCACGACCTCTCTAAGGTCTCTGCAAGGACAACATGAGAAAAAAACTTCCACCTCCCTCCGTGGCCACTCTGCCTACAGGAGGATTCCGCAGGGAAGAGCAGAAAATTCAACACTCCTCCCCACTCCCTGCTTTCTTGCCACTGCCAGGTATCAACCCAGGGCAAATGGAGGGAGATGTAGACCCCAAATCGCCTCAGATTGCTGTCTCAGTTTCCCCCAACCTCCTTACACATGCAAATATAAGCAAACGGAATGGGCGATGGGCAGCTCCGTTAGAAAATGTCAAGCTATTCCCAGACGAATCCAAACCCCCTTTTCTTCCTTTTGTTGGAGTTTATTCCCCACCTTCCACCATAGGGAGACTTGGGCTTCACTCCAGGATAATTTTGAAAAGGGCTCTGTTAGAGTTCTAGCAAAACCAAAGAGAAAACCCCCAATCCAAGTCCTGAAAACTCCTATTTCCAGATCTGCCAGACCAACCAAATGAACCAATCACATCCCACTCCTTTCGATTTCAGTCAATTTCAATGCTTACCTCACATAACCTACATTAAGCCTCATTAACCAACATCCCAAGGGCACACAGACCAACTACTCTGTGAAAGGTGATATTGGGCTTGACTGAAGGTTTTTTATTTGTTTGTTTGTTTCATTTTGTTCTACAAAAACATGACTTAGGTTTGGGGAAAGTTGACCAGCAGTGGCACCAAGGGGTGGTTTGGGGATGGTTTCAGCTTCCATGCCATAACCATAGCTTACATAAATACAGCATACCTGCTATACAAACAAAGCTTCAAAACAAGAGTCCATCTCCCTCTTTCTTTTCTGACTCTTTCTAATCTGATTCCAACACCTAAGACTCTCCAGGCTAAATCCAGGTGAGATACAACAGCAGACAGGAGGGAAAGCCAGGCTCAGAGGATTTTAGAGCCCCTGCTGGGGCCATTAGACACCATCAGGTTCAACCCATTCCCTTCACAGTCAGGAAACTGAGCCTCTAGGAGGTTAAAAACCTTCCCCAAGGTGACTCAGCTTGGACAGAGCCAGGCTAAAAGTTGTTTCCTGGCTCCCAGGCCAGTGGGGAAGACCTCGTTTTGGTGTAACTGGATCTCCAAATCCAGCCTGTATGTAGAGCAAGGAGAGGACTTACGGGGTCCTTAATAGGAGCCAAACATCCTGGTTGGGCTAACTGGACACAGGACCAGAGATGGGACTGCTGGGAACCCCCACTGCCTGGCCCCCACTGTCAGCAATCCCTATGCCAACACTCAGACCTACACAGACCCCAACCCTTGGTCCAGCCCAGGCACCAGGCTCCTTGCAGCAGGTCTGGAGAACGAGGGGTTCTAGAGATGAACAGGTTAGCTCCTAGCTTCCTCTGCAAACCAGCTGTTACGGGTCCTGGGAAAACACAAGCTAGGGGTTCAGTGGTGACTCTCGCAGTGCTCCACTGCCCCCAAAGGGGATGGACAAAGTGTGAGCAACCTGTAGACTGGAACCAATTCAAGCCATTAGGCTCCAGTTTCTCTCCCTTGCTTTCACGATGGGGAGACTATTTCCAAATAGTATTTCTACATCTCAGATAAGGTTGTTTGTGGTTGGAGGACGGGGAATGGGGGGCAGGGAGTTCCCAGGGTCACAGGGAAGAAGGAAGAATTTTCCAATTCATCCCCCATCTTTTCTTCCTAGGCACTTCCTCAAACCCTCTTCTTTTTGGGGGGTCACAAACAAAGGTTCCAAGGCCCTTAAGCCTTGGGGGAGGTGAGTACTGGGAACAAAGTAGGTTGGGGTTCCAGGCCAACTAAAGCTGTAGGCTGGCCCCCAACCCTTGCTCCACACTGTGGCCATTTCCCACCCTCCAGCCTGGCTCCATGGAACTAAAACTCCCATACGTGTCTAGGCAGAGGTAGAGGCAGGCCGGAGCCTCCAGGGCACTGTGGGAGATGTAGTTCAGGCATCTTCTCGCCCAAGCTCCAGCAAGAGGGACAGCATTTTCCTCCCCATCTGTATCCACATATCCTTGGGGCCATTCTTTTAATCTCATAAATATGAATGATCACTCTGGGGAGGGGGTGATCAGAGGCATAGCTGGGCATGCTGGGAGTCCGCCACCCCCATCCCGCTCCCACCGCACCCCACACACCTGAAATATTGGCGTCCTTGAGGCCGGAGGCTTCTCGGGAACGGGGAGGGGGGGAGGGAGGAGACGGAGGAGAGGGAGGGAAGAGAGCAGGGACGCGGAGAGGCGGAGACAAAGAAGTCAGCTACACAAAGCGCCCGAAGATGAGAGCGAAAGGGACAGGAACGGAGGAGGAAAGGAGACAAAGGCGACCGGGAGATGCGGGGCCGCAGGAGATGAGAGAGGGGAGCGGGCGGAGGCACAGATACCGAATCACAGACATGACACCTCGTGACTCTGGGACCAGCAGATGCCAAAAAAAATTCTACAGCGCACCCCTTCCCAGGGGAACCATAAATAGAAAGCAACATGACACACCCCCTTTTCCTGGTGGAGGGGAGGAAAGGGGTCACGGGGAGGAGAAAGTCAGAAAAGAGGCTGGAAGAGAATACCTCGAAAACAGCGACAGGGGAGACGAGACCAAGTGGGGTGGGCTGGAAGGCCCCGGGAGCAAAGGCAGGGACCGAGGAAGATGGCCCAGCGATTGGGGAAGGCGGGTGGTCCAGAGGGCCACATAGTGGAGGAGGGGGGCTTTACAGGTGGGTCTTTCCTGGTGAGGGTCTTCCCTCTGACCCATTTCTGGAGTGGAGGCTTGGGGGAGAGCAGGCGGGTGGAGATTCCGTAGGAAGCTATCTACTTGGCAAGGGTGCCCCTGGGCACCGGACCCTAGGGACAGGTGCGAGCGAGATGGCGACAGAGGTGGAGGGGAGGGATGACAGGAAAGCGCCTTTGGACACCTGGGGTGAAGTCTCGGTCTCAGTTATCTAGGTCACAGGACGCGAAGGGTCGGGCAGCAGGGGGCGCAGCCGCTCACCGTCCCCGGTGGGGCGGCGGTCTCCTGCGGCCCCTATTCCGCTGCGAAGGAGCACGCCAGCCCCCGGCCCCCGGGCCCTGCGGGGCTCCCTACCCCTACCTCTCCAGAGCCGGAGCCGGAGCCAGGCCGGGATGCTGAGAGATGGAACCGGCCCAGACAGCGAGCGGTGCCGAGATGGGGGTCTCTTTGGAGCCCCGAGAGTCAAAGGAGGATGACGCGCGGGTCCCGGCCGGGTCCCGACTCGGACTTCCAACGCCACCGTGGGGCCAGCGTCGCAGCTCAGTTCGCTACGCGGGCCCGGGCGCCCAGCGGTTCTGGGCGGGGCAGCGCGTGTTGTTCTCGCGGCGTAGCTCCGGCGCGGCCCCGGCGGCGGCTCCGAGGGGCGGAGACCCCAGCGACGCGGGGGAAACCCGGGACGGATCTGGAGCGGACTCGCGTCTGGCTAGGGGCTGGTGGCAGGGGTGTAGCAGGGGGATGCCTCGAGCGTAGCGGCACTGCTGGCGGGAGCAGCTGAGTGGCCTCGAGTCCTGCCAGCGAGACTCCACCTTGTCTGTCTGGGGAGCGGGACTGGGAGTGGGGGTGTCTGGGGTTTTCGTGGAGGGAGGGGGGGTTGCCGGCTTAGTTATCGCCCCATCCTCCCTAGCACCTCTCTTCTCGGTCCGGGAGTCCCCACCGCCCGGAAGTCCCTCTACTCCAGGGGCCACACCCTCAATGGAATCCCCCCTCTCGGATTCCGACCGCTGGATAAGTAAGAGCGGCTGGAAACGGGACTCGTAGCTCTGGGACGGCGTCTGAGAAACTGACAGAGGAAATCGGAAACCCGAGAAGTCTGGGGACTGGAAGAGACACCAAGAGACAGAAGCTGAGAGGCTGAAAGGAGCGGAGCTGGGCCAAGACGTCTCAGTCTTCGCAACACTGCGTAGGGTCCCTGAGCAGCCTTGTCTCCTGAGTGCCAGGGTCCCTCAGCTTACAATCACCTGCTGTTATGTCCCTGGCTGGCTGGTAGCAAGGCCCCCGTGGGGCAGCACGGGGGAAAGACTTCCAGGTACACCGTGTGTACCCGAGCACATGCACACACGAGGCTCTGCACCCCCTGCTAACCTGAGTGGGTGGGAGGAAGAGGGAAGCATGGACCTGGGACCCGAGCGGGTGCAGCGCTGCCCGTGACCCTAATAAACTGGTGGCCCAGACTCTTAACTCCTGCAGGGCTCCCTGTGCCACCCATAAAGTAAGATAAAAACACCTGCAGATCTACCCTGTAAGGAGCCAGGAAAGTGATACACAAAGCCGTTTAGTAACTGCAAAGTACTGCTGGACCTCCTCCCTCCAGGGGCGCCCCAGCTCTCCCGCACCAGCTCCCAAGTTCATCGCTCACCTATCTTATTCAATTTTTGTACTTTCCAGGGTGGTAACTCCATACGTAACCTGGTAAACCGATCCCATTGGATGTGCTAATGTAATAAGTTGGGGGATCATTTCCCTGGACTCTCACACACAGCCACACCAAGAGTTAAAGGGACAAGAATCAGGAAACAGAATTCCAAGCTGGAGTAGGCCAAAAAGTAACTGACAAGTCATTCAATCTTTTTTTTTATAGGACTTCCCCCATCTCTGATTTCTAAAAGTGGTAATACGCTGCGCATCTCACAAAACTGCAGTTAAGGTGGGAAAGCACTTCAAAAAGTTACAGATTTCAAGGAACAAGTCACTAGTGGCCAAAGGGAGACGCGATCATATGCTAGTCCCGCCCCTTTCACCAGAAGCCCCACCTTCTGTCACCAGAAACTCTTGGATTAGTCCAACACTCACCCATTGCCAGTCCCCACAGCCAATCAAAATGGAAGGTTTTCCAACGTTCCCAAGCCACTCAGAAGCAAGATGTCAGTGTAAGTCCCACCTCCAGACGGCTCACTGGGCTAATCGCAAGCCATCTTGTTCCAATCTCTTATTCTGAGACATCTAGGATAGCCCGCATCTCTCCCATCAAGATTCCTTGGGAGGATAGGGGACGCGGGCGGGGGCAGTGAGGCCTTAAAAGGTGGCTTTAACTTCTTGGCTGCCCCTCCCAGTAAGAGAGAACAAGTGGTTTCAGCATCCTAAGTACTGGGAGGATGCAGGCAGGCGGGCCACTGTGCTATGACTTCGGCCAAGGCCGGGCGGGGGCGGGGTGGGAGAGACATGTGGCCAAGTGGAGATCCCCACCTCAGCAGGCCTGGGTTTCAGGGTCACCTCTACCCACTACTGGCGGTGACGCGGTGTGAACTACAGAACCACCCAGAATGTTTACAAAGCACTTTGGCTTAATCCCCACAACACTGTAGAGTTGGTGGGATTGTTTGGTCACTTACAGATGAGGAAAGTCATTCTGAGAGGGTGACGAGCTAGATCCTACAGCTGGCAGGGGGTCCTAGCACTGCAAACTCAGATCCTGCTGCCCACTCACCCTTCAGAGGGTAAATGAGACAAAGCATGTGAAAGTGCTTTGCAAATTATAAGACACCAAGCAAGTGTCAGTGCTACTAATAATGTCCTTTCATTGCTCTAAATTTTGTGAATGTCCTCTGATACACTGACCTTTGGTCCCCCACGTGTTGGCTTTTACTCCTGCTGGTGGATTGTTTATTTGGGCCTTTTATTTGGGAAAGTCTGTTGTTTTTACCCTCTCTGGGCCAGGTATGCTTTACTGGCGTGGCTAATCCCTGTCATTTCAGTTTGGACTACCCTCCCGGCCCCCCACTTCCTCTCCCACTGCCCACACAAAATGAGCCACCTTGAACCTTCATCCCCACAGTCCCAAAGATCTCTGCATCCCAGGTGACCAGATTTTTGGATATGAATGTTCTCCTCTCGGACCCCTGTTCTCCCTCCCCAGCCAGCTGTGAGACCACGGCCGAGTTTTCTGCCGTCCCCTTTATCATTCCTCACCAGTGACCTGTCTATCTGGACAATTCTGCAGTCTATGAATCAAGTCTTGACTTTCCAGGCTGTCTCCAGCTATCTATGGATGAGAGCAGTGAAATAAAAGATGTGAAAGCTTTACAGGAACTGAGCTTGGTGCCTCATGAGTTATAACCTTCACAGCTCATTCTGCAGATAAAGGACGAAGACCAAAGATCAAAGGGTTAAATAATTGGCCCAAAGTCACAGAGCCAGCGATGGCCTAAAAGGCGTACTCAGAATTATAGCACTTAAAAGAATCATTCAGATCATCCCAGAAGGCCGAGTGCCACAGATGCCACACACTCACTGGGGGGTCATGAAGTCATGGTTTTGTCATCTGCAAAGAGGACACAGCACCTAACTTCCAGTAAGGATTGTATAAGATAATGTATGTCAAGTGCCTGGCACAGCATTTCTGGCACAGAAATTCAATTAATGGTAGGTATTATTTGGCCAAGTGGAGCAGTAATTCTCAAATGGGGTGCATTACTGTTTGTGCCTTGGAATTCAGGCTTACCCTCTCATTTATTCTGCAGTCAGGATGGTCAGAACTCTAGGAACACTCATAGGAGCTTCTGGAATAAGGTGAGAGAAAGATGGAAAACCATTGAGCTTGACCATGAATTCTTTTGAAACAGGAATGATGTCATAGTTATCTTTATGCACCTGGTGCTTAGTTCAGTTCTTGGCATATAGTAGGTGCTCAGTGAGTATGTTGAATGAATGCCTTCAATCTATTTCTGCAGTTGGGGACAGTGACATTATTATCTCAGGTCACCCAGTTGCGTAGAGGTAAAATCAAACTCCTGCTATCCTGACCCCAAACCAATATGCAGCCCAGCTTCACACTGTATTTCTGCAGGTAAAGTATGCTATAGTGCTTGGATATACCTGAAATGTCACATCTTCTCTCCCTAAATCAATAGGTTTCTCTCTGCAGTTCACACAAACCAACATTGGCTACAATGTCCATTAATTTATTCAGCAAGCATTAGTGTCATCTTCCACAGATCTGGGTGATTCTATTTCTGCCCATAAGTAGCTCAATCTAGCTGACCATAAAAAATACCCTTTTATTCTGGAGAAAATTTAACATGCAAAATAGTAGGGAGAACACATATTTCCAAGCATCAAGTTATACACAATAAATATATGCAATTTTTATCTCTCCATTGAGATAATTAAATAATTAAATTTTTAAAAATTTAATTAAATCTTGGGATGCCCCAAGAACTAAATCATCAGCTTCAATGATTATCAACTCCTAACACTGTTTCATCCACACAGCAAGCCTCTTCCCACCTCCTCTGATATTTTAAAACAAATTTTAGACATCCTGTCATTTTCATTGGTAAACATCTCTGTATGTATCTCTAAAAGCTAAGACTATTTTAAAAAAGTATAGCCACAATATCATTATCCTGCCTAAACCAATTGATGGTAATTCCTTAATATTATCAAACAGCAAGCATGTGTTCAAATATCTCATAAATGACATTTTAAAGAAATTGTTTCTTTGAATCGGGATCCAAATGAATCTAAACATTGGGATGGGTTGATGTGGGTAGCCAGCCTCCAAGATGGCCCAATGATCCTACCTCCTGTGTTCACACCCTTGTGTTATTTCTTCCCACGTTGTACCAGGGTTGGTCTGTGTCACTAATAGCATAGGGAAATGTGAAGTTCTGTTGCTTCTAAAAGGAAAGACTGCAGCTTTTGTTTAGACATCCCTCCCTGTGTCTATCTGTCTGTCTGTCTGTCTCTCTGGCTCTGGGGGAAACCACATGCCCTATCTTGAGTAGCTCAGATAGCCCCGTGGAGCGACCCACCAGACAAAGAACAAGGAGGAACTGAGACCTGCCAACAACCACACCAGTGAAGTGGATCCCTCAACCCAAATTGAGCCCTGAGAAACAGCAAACCCAGTCAACAGCTTGACTGCAACCTCGTAACTGTAACGGAGGCCAACACCCCCCAGCTAAGCCCCTCCCAGTCCTTGACCTTCAGAAACTGTGTGATAATAAGTGTTTGTTGTTTTAAGCTGCTAGTCTTGGGGGTAATTGCTATGCAGTAACAGGTAAATGACACAGTTGGCATGCATTTTAGGTTTCTTTTTTTTTTTTTCTTTTGAGTCTCACTCTTTTGCCCAGGTTAGAGTGCCGTGGTGTCAGCCTAGCTCACAGCAACCTCAAACTCCTGCACTCAAGCAATCCTACTGCCTCAGCCTCCGGAGTAGCTGGGACTACAGGCATGCGCCACCATGCCCTGCTAATTTTTTCTATATACTTTTAGTTAGCCAATTAATTTCTTTCTATTTTTAGTAGAGATGGGATCTTGCTCTTGCTCAGGCTGGTTTTGAACTCCTGACCTTATGGGATCCTCCCGCCTTGGCCTGCCACAGTGTTAAGATTACAGGCGTGAGCCACTGCGCCTGGCCTAGGTTTCTTTTCATCTAGAGGTTTCCTCTCCATCTCTTTCTCTTTTTGCAACTTATCTTTTGAAGCCATGAGATTGTTTATCCTGCAAATTTTCCTGCCATCTGGATTTTGCTGGTTACATCCCCATGATGTTGTTTAACATATTGCTCTCTTCTCTGTTTGTCCTGTGGCCTGGTGATTGTATCTGTCTGCCCTGTCTGAGGTGGTACCATTAGCTACATAGCTATGGAGCACCAGAAATGTGACTGGTACAATTGAGGAAATGCATTTTTTATTTAAGTTAATTTTTCTTGTTTTTGTATTTTTTATTTTAGTAGATTTAGGGGGTACAATTTGAATTCTGTTGTAGGTATATGTCATATAATGGTGAATTCTGGCTTTTGGTGCACCCATCACCTGAGTAGTGTACATTGTACTCCTTGGGTGATTGTTCAACCCTTACCCCCTCCCACTCTCCTGCCTGGGTGAGTCTCTGATGTCCATTATACCACTCTGTGTGCCCTTGTGCAGGCAGGTGTAGTTTAGGTCCCACTTACAGGCGAGAACATGCAGCATTTGTTTTTCTGTTCCTGAGTTACTTCACTTAGGATAATGGCCTGCAGTTCCATTCAAGTTGCTGCAAAACCCATTATTTCAGTTTTTCTTATCATTGATGAGTGGTATTCAATGGTGTGTGTATATACATATATATGTGTATATACACACACCACATTTTTTTAATCCACTCATCAGTTGAAGCGGACTTAGGCTGATTCCATTTTTTTTTTTTTTTTTGAGACAGGATCTCGCTCTGTCGCCTGGGCTAGAGTGCAGTTGTGTCATCACAGCTCACTGAAACGTCAAACTCCTGGGCTCTGGTGATCTTCCTGCCTCAGCCTTGGGACCATAGGCATGCACCACCATGCTCTGCTAATTTTTTTATTTTTTGTAGAGACAGGGTCTCATTCTTACCCAGGCTGGTCTCGAACTCCTGACCTCAAGCAATCCTCCTGCCTCGGTGTCCCAAAGTGCTAGGATTACAGGTGTGAGCCACCACACCAGGCCTAATTCCATATCTTTGTGATTGTGAATTGTGCTGCGTAAGTTAATTTTAATTAATTCAAATTTTAAATATGGATAATTGATTCAGTTATTGGAAAACTTAATTTTAAGAGCAACTTTTTCAATTGCGAAACTCCTTTTTCAAGTGTGAATTTTGTAAACTCTAAATATGTATGCCCCCACATCCCCAAATTCATGTTGAAATCTTTACTCCCAAGGTGATGGTATTTGGGAGGTGGAGCCTTTGGGAGGTGATTAGGTCATGGGGACAAAGCCCTCGTGATGGAATTAGTGCCTTTGTGGAAAAAACAAATGTTTTTCCTCTGCTCTCACACCACAACAACAATCAACACAGAAGACTTTTGTTACCAAACTCCTGGGGCTTTTCCCACATACGCCAAGCAAGCAATCAGTTCTGTTTCAGACACCAGCTGAGTGTCCTCCTACCCAGTTCAATTCTGACACTAGCTACCTGGAGATAACCTCAGATCCCGCAGGTTGAGGGCCCAGTCCCACAAGATTGCCCTCCACTTTCAATGCCAATTGTAAGCTCAAGGTTGTTTTACACTGTGCTTCTGAGCAACCAACTGTAAATCAGGTTCCCACTACTCTGCTTGGGCTCCATTAATTTGCTGGAGTGACTCACAGAACTCAGGGAAACACATTTATTTACCAGTTTATTATAAAGGATATTGCAAAGGATACAGATGAAGAGATGCCTAAGGCAAGGCACATGGGAAGGGGCTCGAAGCTTCCATGCCTTCCCCGGCTCAGCACCCTCCAGGCACCTCCATGTGTTCAGCTGTCTGGAAGCTCTCTGAACCCAGTCCTCTTTGCCTCTTTATGGACATGATTGACACCAGCTGAGTGTCACGGGCAGCCGTGTCAAAATATGATTAGACAAAATGGGTACGATCTAATACTAATGGACCGAGAGGGGAAATCCAGCAAGGCCTGTCTGTTCAGATTCTTCTTGGCCTCTGGATGCAGCATTTCTTCCTCCCAGGTATGTGGCAGGACACCTTCTGAGATGGGGGTCTTATGACCTAAAATCAGACAAAGTAGGTCAGAGAGTTTCTTTATAGCCAGCTCCAAGACAGAAAGGCAGGGGAAGATTAGAGTATATTTTTAGTTTCTATGCCCTGCCTTGGGGAGAAAAGGGAGCAGGTGAGAGGAGGGCAGGAGAAGGGCAGGGAGAGAGAGACGCTGTTTTCTGAAGCCTGCTTCTGAGGCCTGAATCCACCCAGCGTTATCACAAAAGACTGTCTTTCACTTTTACTGCTCTGAAGCTGTTCTGAAGCTGCTTCAGGAACCAAGGACAAAAGGTCAAATATATTCGCAAGAGATATGTTAGTTGTTTTAGTCACTTAGGAAATAACAAGGGTTATAGAAATTATAAGGCAGGAACCATGAGAGAAAATGTATATGTACATGCATATTCATATGTACATTTCATAATATCACAGTATCCTTATTAACGAGGCCTGAGAGGGACCCCTCCACACCTCCTGCATGTGAGGTTAGAGTGAGACAATGGCTGTCTATGAAGAAGGGGACCCTTATCAGACACTGATTCTGCTGGTGCTTGATCTTGAATCTACAAGATTCCAGAACCATGAGGAATAAATTTTGCTATTTGTAAGCTACCCAGTTCATGGTATTTTGTTATACCAGCCTTGACAAACGAAGACACGGATCAAGTATTTCTAATGGATATTTAGCCTCTAAATCGAAATATGTTGCCAATACAAGATATGATCCGGATCTCAAAGACTTAGTCTCCTCTCCCCAAAAGAATGTAAAATATCTCATTACTATTTTCATGTTTATTACATGTTGAAATAATATTTTAGATATATTAGGCTAAGTAAAGCATATTATTAGAATTAATTCCATGTGTTTCTTTTTACTTTTCAAAAAGTGATTAGTACTAGAAAAATTTAAATTATACGTGTGGCTCACATTAAATTTCTTGCTAAGAGTCAGCTTCCACTTTTTGGGAGAGATTTTCATAGATGGTGTTGCATTCTTCCATCAGAGGCCCAAATCTGGTTGTCTTGTTGGAATCTTATCAGACACTCATGCTCAAGACCTAAAATTCAGTCATTTACTAGGGGTTGCTAAATGGTGATATTCTTATTCTTTCATTCTGTTTTTTGTTTGTTTTGTTTTTTTGAGACAGAGTCTGGCTAGAGTGCAGCAGCATGATCCTAGCTCACAGCAACCTCAAACTCCTGGGCTCAACGGATCCTCCTGCCTCAGCCTCCCAAGTAGCTGGGACTACAGGTGGGCACCACAACACCAGGCTAATTTTTGTCCTTTTTGTAGAGATGGGGTCTCGCTATATTGCTTGGGCTGGTCTCAAATTCCTTGCTTCAAGTGATCCTCTCTTCTTGGCCTCCCAGAGTGCTGGGATTGCAGGTGTGAGCCACTCAGGTTGAACTGAGTCTTTGAAATTCCCTTCCAGATGAAGAGGGACACGTCCTTCAGGCAGGAGGAAACAGCCTGAGAAAAACCCAGGGCTGAGAAACATCCTGCTTTGCAAGAACAAGCAGTTCTGGGTTGCCTGAACTGGGTGGGGCTGCACCACCTTGGACCCGTCCTGTCGGCAGGTGCTGGCCAGCTCCGGGAAGGTTTCAGGCAGGAGACGGACGGATTTGCCTTGTGAGTGGAGGCCGCCCTCTGGCGGCCACATGAAGGATGGCAGGGCAAGAACAAGCCCTAAAAGGAGGCGACAGGCTGAGCTCACAAACGCTTCTTTAGTTCATGTATTTATAAATTTGATTCTCCCAGACTACAAGGAGAAATCACACAGTGTTGGGACCTAGAAACTCAGTACCCTTTGGGACAGTCTAGACTCTAGTGACTCACCCGCTCTATGTGTCCCTGGCACTTGCACTTCCCTGGAGAGAAGATCCTATGGGGAACGTTTGCTACCACGCAACTTGTTCTAATTTATCCAAAGAGAACCTCACGGTGGGTGCAGCCCCCAGGAACATGCAAACAGTACCTTTGTGTGAATTAGAAAAATGCACTTGTTATGGGTTGAATTATGTGTCCCAAAAAGATATGTTGAAATCCTAACCCACAGCACCTGTGAATGTCACCTTATTTGGAAATAGAGTCTTTGCAGATGTTATCAAGTCAATACTAGGTCATATTGAATTAAGGTGGGTCCTAAGCCAGTATGACCAGTGTGCTATAAGAAGAGGAAACTTCGGGCCAGGTGCGGTGGATCACAGCTATAATCCCAGCACGTTGGGAGCTAAGGTGGGAAGATTGCTTGAGGCCAAAGAGAGAAATCTGAACACAGACACACCAGGAGAAATGCTATGTGTTAATAGAGGCAAAGATTGGAGTGATGTATCAGCCAGGCTCAGCCCAATGGACTGACTGTGACCCTGAGGGATTTAGTTCCAAGTTGGAATCCTGATGACAGCAGCTGCCAGGTAGTGGCTGGGTGATGTGCACTTGGTCCCCGCTGTCCCCCTCAGAAGGCCTGCCTGAGAATCCAGTTTGGCATCTCAGCCCAGCAGGGTATACCCTGGTGTTGACACTGTGGCCTGAGGCCAGGGGAGACTGGTGGAAGTTGTGCGACATAGACCTAGTGCCTGACTCTTTATTCTTCTCCACCTGGGCTCCAGCTCTGTAGACCAAGCCCCACCTAACAGGACTGCCTGACAAGGAAGGGCTAGGAAAACAGATGACGGAGGAGATGGGGACAAGAGGACTGTCACTCTCAGCTGGGCTGGGATCCAAGCATGGACGCAGAGGAGGCTTGGGGAGGCTCAGGGAGGTGGGGAAGGCAGGGCAGGGCTCTCAACACCTGTAGCCTCCTCCTAGCCTGGGTTGGCTTCCTGGAGAGAATGGCATTCTCAGAAGAAGGCTGACAGTACAGGCACAGGCCATAGACAATCCTGTCACAGTGGACAGGAAGGATGCCAAGCTGGCATGACCAACAGGGAAGCAGTGCTCATTGGCTGCAGTGGACCCTGGTGGGTGGTGGCCTGGGGGAGCCACACCTGTGAACCTTCAGGGGTGTCATTCCCAACCCCGTCTGCCCCGGACAGTCTTTCCAACCCTCAGCAGTCACAGAGCCTGTTTTCCTTGCCATGTCACATTCTCGCTTCCCACACGGGGACACCAAGTCTCCCCTGGAGACGGAGCCTGATCTTCACCTTTCTGCTTCCTGCCCTGGCCTCTCCCCACACCCCAGTGGTCTTTCTACTTCAAGGACGACTCCTCCTTCCTGTTCTTCCCCTCCCAACTCTGACCATACCTGGCCCTTTCCTGATAAACTTACCCAACTGGCTTTGTAGGGCCTGGAGCAGTTTTGACCTATTTTGAGCATTTCTCTACTTCCTAGGCCAAGCCTGTTTCTACCAGGGAACACCCTGGCTTCTAGTGCCCCTCTTCCGCCTCAGGCCAAGCCCTCCCCACACACCTCACCCATGACTTGGGTTTCAGACAGAGGCCTGGTGGAGGATGAAACCCCTTCCATCCTCCCCCAGTCCCACGCCAAGGCCCCATTACTCATAGGGAGAAGAGGAGGGGCAGGGCCCTAGAGGAAGGTCCCCAGGATCTAATCCCCACAGCCCCCAGCCTTTGGTGGCCAGTTCTCACTTGAAGTTGGTGCTCCTGCCCCTTAGGGAAAGAACCCAGAGAAAAACACTGGAGGTGCCAACATTGAAGTTTGCACCAAGCTGAGGTACGGAGGTGCAATAAATAGGCCTTGCATCTCAAAGCGGGCCAGAGCAGATCACATGCAACATATTCAAGGCAAATGGTTGAGAAGTGACTCTCGAGCCCCTCACCCACAACAAGATTCAGAGTCTGGAGATGGAGGAGAGAGGGTGTGGGGAAAGGCTTTCAGAGTGCGGTGAGTGTCACCCCCAAAGGGCAAGTCTTCCCACAACAAGATCAGTGACAAGAGCTTGGTACATCCCCAGTGTTTGGGGAAGGTGCTCACCAGAGAAATCTAGCAGCTGACTGTGGCTAGCTGGATGTCCCCACGACAGGAGAGAAGGAAGGACAAGTGGCTACAGTGAGGCCTGAACTCCAAGACATCCAGCCCAAGGATGCTCATGGCCGGAGTAGGTTTTCCATCCCTCGAAGCCTAGAATAATGGGATTCCTGCAGAGAAGACCTGTGTCGAGAGCTTGGGCAGAAGCCCAAGGTCAGAGGATGAGGCAGAGGAAGCTCAGAAGCTGCCAAAATGGCCTTACAGGGAAACCTGTGAGGGATCTATGAATGTCCCCGGAAAGGAGATCAGCTGTGGTAATCTGAAGGCCCAGAGAACACCACGTTCCTGTGACAGCCTTGTCAAACGAGAACTTTCTGGCACTCTTCCCCCATCTTTGCCCTACACTCTAAGCCTGAAGGGTTAGTAACAGCAGCTATTACAGGAGGAGTAGGGAAGAGGTCAGTCCTACTTTTGCATACTCTATCTTTCCCAACCGACACTCCCAAGCCAAGTAGGTAGCCTGCCCTTGCCAGCGAGGGGAAAATTCCTATCCTTGGATAAAGACTGCGGTGTTGATTACCACCTGAACTAAACATGCTATGCACCAAGTTAATGTAGAACTTATCACCTGAGATAAGTCATGGGACTGCCCAGGTTTTCATCCAAGGACAAAGGAAAATTCTTCCACTGAATATATATTTTTTTCTTTTTTTTTCTTTTTCTTTTTCTTTTTTTGTGAGACAGGGTCTTGCTCTGCCACCTGGGCTAGGTGCAGTGGCATCATCATAGCTCACTGCACTCTCAAACTCCTGGGCTCAAGTGATCCTCCTCCCTAAGCCTCCCCAGTAGCTGGGACTACAGGTGCACACTACCACATATAGCTAATTATTCTATTTTTAGTAGACACGGGGTTTCACTCCTGCTCAGGCTCATCTCAAAGTCCTGGCCTCAAGCAATCCTTTTGCCTCAGCCTCCCAGAGTGAAAGGATTACAGGCATGAGCCACCACGTCCGGCCTTGAAGTATGTCTTAATCCTGGTAAAATAAGTCCTTGTTCATTGGATCTCTCAGCCCCAGGGACACATAGAGGATGGGGAGGGTGTGCAGAGCAAGCTGTGCCCTTAACTCTATCTTTTCTCCACTGAGGATCTGTTCACCCTCCCTCCTATTATGGGCCCTTGACCAAGCCCAGCTTTTGCTCACTGATCCACCATCTACTCTAACTTCTCCCATCCAAGTACTAACCAGGCCCGACCCTGCTTAGCTTCCAAGATCGGGTGTGTTCAGGGTGTTATGGCCATAGACTATTCTTAACTTCTTTTATACCTGAATCCTGCTTGCTCTTCACAGCCCCTCCACCTCCCTCCCAACTCTGTCCTGATGCCCGACAGCTGTTAGCTAAGCAGATGCCTTTATTTACAGCCAGAGAAGAGGCAAAGGGAAGAGGCTTGTCCAAGGTCATGCCACATGCAGAGCTGAGTCTCTACCCAATCTAAGGCAGCAGCTCTGTAGCACATCAGGATGGGTGTGGATCAGGCCTGGACAAGCTCGCTTCCAGAACTTGCTTTGGTTAGAGGCGTGGATCTCGGCAGTAGGTGGAGGTCCCAGCACCCTGGGTTAGGGGCTCAGGGGCTCAGCGAGCAGCTGAGGCCAGGCCTAGATGAGAGTGAGGTGGGTAGAAGCAGGGATGCCACAGCTTTCTTTGTGCTCCTCAAACAGCTGCTCCAGAGCTTTCATGTAGATGGTGTGATAGTGGTTAACTTCGTCCGCGGTGGGATGCAGGCGCCGGGGCACAGGGATGGGGCGACCTACTGCAAAAAGAGGGAGACACAGGTAAGCGAGGGGCACCTGCTGTCCGCAGAGTGGCTGGTGGCCTCCCCCAACAGGTGGGCACTCACCCACGGTGGTTATGGGCACAGCAAAGGGCAGCAGCCCCCAGGAGTTGGCCAAGAAGAGACTGCGGCCCCAGAAGATGCAAGGAGAAAAGCCCAGGAGCTTCTTAAAGATGACCTGGCACCGATACTGCCAGGAGCCCTTGGCAAAGGTCTTGAATCTGAAGATATCATTCTCCCCAAAGGAGTACAGGGGCAGCAGGGAGGCCCTGGGAAGGGTGGCGAGAGAAAAGAGGGGTGTTCAGGCTGCTGCACTGCCCCCCAACGGGCACTGCGGGGGCTGCAAGTCCCTCCCCAGCCCTCATGAGGCCACGTCCCAGGGTCTTTCAAAGCACATGACTGTCTACAAAGAAAGATCTAGAAGAAGGGACTCACATTTCTTGAGAAACGATTATGTAGTGGGCCTTCACATACTTGCTTTCTCATTCAGTTTTTATAACTACAACACAGTGGCTAGTCGGTATTAGCCCTCTTCACAGGTAAAGAGACAAGTCCAAGGTAGAATCCAGGGCTTCTGAGCCCAGGGACTCTGCCATTGGCATGACACCCCTGCCTCTGCCTCGCTCGGGGTGGGAGGGAGCCTCAGGAACGGGGGCACAGTGCTTGGCTCAGAGCAAGACACTCAGGGCTGCCATGAGCCTCCAGGTATAGGGCACAATGCTTGGCGCTGGGGACACAGCCCCCCGTACAAGGCCCCAGATGTCTAGGGACTGAGAGAGAGTGTAGACCCACAGAGAACAGACAGTTCCAGGGGAGCTGTGGAGTTCAAACGAGTAGACCCTATGTGCCCACTCACCCGTGCCTCAGCGCCAGGCGCACAAAGCCTTTGCGTTCCCGGAGTATGAGGCAGTGCTGCCCTGGGATCGAAGACAGGGCCTCTTGGGCACCCCCTATTGCAATGACCACGGCCTGCCCAAGCTGGGGCTGGGACAGGATAAAGTCCAGGCTCTCACGGCTCACGGGACACATTCCTGCGGGCAAGAGTAGGTGGGAAGCAGTCAGCACCCCCTCCACAGGCCCTTGGCCCCTCACCCTTAGTATAGGACAGGTGAACCCTGCATCCTGTTCCTTCCAAACCTCCACCCAATGCCATGTCAGACCCCGACAGTGAAGCCACTCACTGATGCCTGCTATGAGCCTGGCTGATGTTCAGGCCAGGTCCTTGTACTGGGGGGAGCAGGGGGCGGGGGTGTGTGTGTCCTAGTGTGGGGGGGAAGCGATTGCCCCATTCAGCTGGAGGCTCACCATAGCTCATGAGGTAGTCTCGGTAGACTGGGAGGCAGAAGAGGCCATTCAGTCCAGTATGCCAGATCCGAAGCCCTGGGAAGTGCTTGGAGAAGCCATTGCCCTCCGTGGAGAGATTACAGAAAGCCCCGGTGCACATGATCCCATGTGGGTGAGTGCCCACCACGTAGTTCTGGTTGGGGGGCAGCTCTGCTGTTTTCACCAGCTTCAGGGTGTTGGACAGGATGAGCAGAGGGAGGCAGAGAAGGAAAGACACTAGCTGAAAAGAGTTGCCCTGCACCCCAACAGACTTCAGAGTTCAAGGTCCTAGGATGGGAGAAATGGTCCTCTCTTGGACGCCATCCAGCCCTGGGCCACTGCCTTTGCTTATGTGCTCAGGCTCCAGCACACAGAAGGGGGAGAGCAGTGCAGGAGGTAGGGGAGGGCAGAGGCAGTCAAATGACCCATCACCTTGATAGGATAATAATCCGTTAAGTCCTTCCACATTGTCAAGTTCTTCAGCCAGTCATAACGCCTTCCACCTGTGGGCGAAGACAGAGGGTGCCAGAATCCCTGGAGGTAACTGCCTCCCCCCACTCGCCATTTCTCATTTCCTGGGCCCCTGTCCACAGCTCACCTTTGTTAGGTGTGTCCCAGTCCAGGTAGAGCCACACCATATAGAGAACAGAGATTGACCAGAGTGAGGTGAAGAGGAGGAAGATGATGAGAAGAAAAAAGAAAAGGCCTGGATGAAAGATGAGAAAAGAATGAATTTGCTTCTGAAGCAGTCATTCCATGAAGCCATTCCCCTCCCTTCCACCCCCACTGAACATCCCGCCATCCCCTCTGGCCCTCTCCGGGTGGTCCCTTGGCCCTCAGGCATCCAGGCCAGCTGCCCAGCTGCACATCTGCCCAGCCACTCTCCCTCTGGGCCCTTCTCCCCTGGCAGATCCAAGGCACCCACGCCTCTCCCCCTCTCACCCATGAAGAGGAAAGTCAACACCAATTGGTAGGCAGCTATTCTTTCTCGATACTGCTTCCATAGGCTTTTCGAGGTGACAGACTGTGTTGAGGCGGCAGAGACTTCCATTCCAGTATCTCCCGTCTGCCAGCAGGACTCCAGAGAGCAGAGGAGGAAGGTGAAGGTCTAAGGGAGAGCCTGGGAAGATTTCTGACCAGAGAGGGCAGCGCTTGGGGCCTGGCAGGATTGCAGATCCCCTCGCAGAACGCTGTGTGTTGAGGTGAGTGTCGGGGTGCGTATCAGGGTCAGGGTGTGTATCAGGATCTGGAGCCCCAGATATCTCCAGGCTCCTTCTCAGACTGGTCTTTGAACTTCCTCAGTCAGTAAATAGGTCTGGGCTGGCCATGGGCGGGACTAGGAGGGGGCGAAGGGAGTGTTGCAAGGAGTAGCCCAGGGAGTGAACGAAAGAAAGGCAGCTAGCCAGCCCTTCTACGGGGTTCCAGGCGCTGGCAGGGGCCAGGAGTTCAGCGGAGACTGTTGCATCTGCAATGTGTCCAGCGTGTGCCCAACCGGTTTGTATGTCTCCGGGAGTGACAAAGCCACCTGGGAGCTACCGACCTGGGCCATGCGGTCCCTGGCCTCACAGCGCACCCGGGCCGCCTCTGCCGTGCACAAGCCCACGAACATCTCGGTGTCCCACCTTTAATATCACTCCCCCACCCGCAGCCACGAAGGGGCCAGAGTGGGGCGCGGTGGCGGCGGTGCGCCTAGCCGAGGACCAGGTGCCTGTCCCCGTAGCGCGCCTGATGCTCCTAGAACAGCCGCGTGAGCCGCTCCACGGAGAGCGCGTGCAGCGCGACCGCCTGGGCCCGGCTGGGCCGCGGGCTTCGCCGCACGGGAATCGTGGCCCCCACTGCGGGCGGAACGGAGGCGGGAGCTGGCCTCTGGCCTCCGCCGCCCGCCCGCGGCGATCGCTGGAGACAGAGTTCAGGGACCGGAGCGGGGCGGGCCAGGCTCGCCGCCTGTGTGGACTGGCGAGCGGAAGGGCAGGGGCAGCCGTGGAACAGCTGCAGCGCCACGCTCAGCGGCGGCTGCAGCGCTTTTTGCGCCCTCCGCAACCACGAGCCGGCGGGTTAGGGAACTGCTGGAAGAGCTCGTTTCCCCGAAGGAGAAGACAGGCACCAGGAAGGCCCTGGCGGAGCAGGCGCGGCTGACTCCCAGCCCCAGGGGCGCCGCGCTCCCTCCCCGCCCCGCCGGTGCCTCACCCGTGTTCCAGCGCCAGCTTCATGAACTTGAACCCCTTCTGATTCCGGATTCGCAAGCTCAGCGCTCCGGGTTTTGCCTCCAGCGCCTCCAGGGGCCCTCCCACCACCAGGATGGCCACCTGGCCACCCCTTAGGCCAGGACAGCAGATAGGCAGCACTGGCCTTGTCAGAGGAGACTAAACCTGGGGAGAGGGCAGAGGCTGGGGGACCCAATGCCGGGGCCTTCGAGAGAAGACAGGGCTGGGGGTGGGGGGACACTGGGAAGGTAGAGCTGGGCCCAGGAGACCCCAGGCAGGAGGAGGGTGCAGCGGGAGGTGACAGCAGGGGCGACCCCCTCCTCACCACTTGACAAGATATAGTCCAGGAAGAGAGGAAGGTGGAACCAACAGGGCAGCATGAGCAGGGGCAGCATGAGCAGGTGCAGCCGCAGACCCCGGAAGAGGCGGGAGAAGCCTGCGGCCTCTGTGCAGACACTGCTGAAGGTCCCCAAGCACAGGAGCCCGGTGGAAGCCTAAGAGGTAGTTCTGGGAGGGATCCAGCTCTGCGGTTTTAACCAGCTGGGGAGCAGAGGGCAGGCACCCCAACCCATCTGTGAGATTGATGAGGAGCCCGAGTCTATTCTGAAGTCCCAGCCCCATCCAGCACACCAGTGCCCCGTTCCCAGAGTCCTCACCAAGATGGGGAAGTAGTCACAGAAATGTCTCTACACAGCCCAGCTATGGACCCAGGCAGAGCAGCCGCCTCCAGCCCTGGGCGTGTCCCTGCCTCCATAGAGCCAGACCAGGTACAGGACCACCAAGGTCCAGGCCCAGCTTAGGAATACAAGGAGCAAGGCTGCCAGGCTGCCAGGCACACCTGGGCTGGAAGATGGAAGGTGGGCCTGAGAACCTGGGTGTATAAGCCAAAGCCTCCCCTCTGTCCCCCCCTTCCCTAGTTCCATGGCATTTGGGTCCTTCCATCCCACCTGCTCCCCAGATTCCTTCAAGGACCCCAGAGATCCCAACACCTCCTCTCTTGGGGTAATGGGGAAGCAGAGCGCCAGGTGCTGGGGCCCACCCGGATCTGATCCTCAGGCCTGGGGACTCACCAAGCCCCAAGAAGGAGAAGACTCATTGCAGCACAGCGAACACTTGCAGAACCCGGTGGAGCAGGCTGGTGGAGGCCATCATACTGTGTGTGGCAGTCACACAGGGGCCACCTCAGCTTTTAAGTACTCCCACCTTTTGGCCCACCCCACCGGCCCTGACCCTTGGCCCTGGTGCCACCCCCATTCCCACCTCCTTTGCTGCCCTGCACACTGGAGCTGGGGAAGGATGGGTTCATCCCAACCGGAGTCCACAGTGCTATGACCAATGGGCCCAAACCAGGGGTGTGGCCAGGAGCCTGGGGGAAGGTGTTTGAACTTTGGGGAGGTCAGGGCCCTGAGCCTCCTGAAGGCCAGGTGAATGGAGGTCTGGGACAGGGGGAGGTGGTCCAAGCGAGTGAGTACACCACGAAGAGCAGGGCTCCCCACGCAGGTGAGAACAGCTTGAAAACCCTTCAGTCACTGGGGCCTGCCCTCCGAGGTCCAAGCCTGTGGGAGCAGCTCAGGCCTCTGTGGGAGGACACCTTGCCAAGAAGAGTTTTCTTCTGTCCCTGTTCACCAACTGCCATCCACAGGGTATGTGACAAAGGTGGTAGGGGATGGATTTAAGTCTGGCCAGAAAGATGTTGCGTCCACACAGAAAAACAGCCCAGCTAGGCAACAAGGCAGGCTTCCCAAAGGAGGCTTGCCCTGGAGGCTGGGCGGCAGGGAGGGAGAAGAGGACTCTAGTAGTGGATGGCAAGATGCCTGGGGGGGGACAGCTGAGAGAGAAATTCAGAGTTCAGTGGCCAGAGCGGCAAGACTTGCTGCCTCCAGGGCACCTCAAGGGCCTTGGGTGAGGGCTTGCTGGTTCCCCAGAGGCTAGAAGCAAGACCCGCTTTCAGTAGGTCTGTCCCTTCCTCCTCCAGGTTGCTTGTCACTCCCACTATCTAGGAAGCTTCCTGGGTATGATGCCCGTCCTGGGACTCCCTTCCTGAGCCCACACCACTAGCAGCTTAGGCCGCAGACAGGCCCCCCTCATTAGAAAACATGCTTCCAGGGGGACTTCTTCTAGCCTGTCCCTGGACCCCAGCCCAGGGATGTGCCACCTCACCCTTCACCCAGGGAAGATCATGCTATTAAGGGATGAGAAGACCAGTGAGAAGCCTTTGGGCTGGGCAGGGGGTGGTGTTTCATCTGAGCCTGGACTAGGAAGGTCTGTGCCTTCTCCTGACTGTTTACCCAGCTCAGGCAAGGAAGGGGAGGGAAGCTTCTAGGTTCCCCAATAGGGGAACATCCTGCTCCTCCCTTTTCCTCTTCTCTCCCCTTTTCAGGGTCCCCTACTCTGGGTGGCAGGAGGGGAGAGGGGTCGGTAGGAGGTGAAAGATGACAAATAGACTCGGGATTTAAAAATCCTCCTTTATTGGGAGGGAGACTAAGGAACCTTAATAATTTATCACACGGGGAACCCCCAGAAGCCCTGTCCCCCTGAACTCTTGGGGGCTGAGGGGAGGGGCGGGGGCTCCAGGAGCTTCCTGAGAGGGCTGTGTGCTGGGGGCTACAGTGACACATTCAGCCCCAGGCACAGAGAACATACACTCAGGAGGTGAGGGGATGGACAGACCCCCCCCTCCAAGGATGGGGTCAGGTCCCCCCCACGAAGGCACAACGGCAGGTAAGGTTTGGCAGTGGTTGAGTGTCAGGGGTCAACAAAGGACACCATGATATAGCGAGTGCCCCACGTCGTGGGCAGCCCCTCGTGGTAGTGGGTGAGGCGGCCAGGGTGCAGGAGCCCCCAGCCCTTCCTCGGGGATGAGACCACGCAGTCATAGCGCAGGAAGCGGCAGCCACCTCCCTGGGAAGAGGAGAAGGGGACAAATGGAGTAGGCAGACATGGGGCCTTGGGAGCGGGCAGGTAGGAGGGGGAGGGGCAGCCAGGTAGGTGGGGAGGGCAAGTATGGGCCGGGGTATCCACACACAAGGGAGACCCAGAGGAAGCTATTCAGGAGGTGACACCCGCCAAATAACTGGGAAATGGGAAAAGGCCAGGCCACAGGCCCGGAGACAGCTGAGGGGAGCGTGTAGGGGCTCTGGGGGGACAAGCGCACCTCATAGTCCAGGCCCTTGTGGTTGAGGGCAACGTTGAGGGTGAAGGTGGATGAGTCATGGTGTGGCCGAAGAGCGGGCTGCTCGTCCGGCCGATAGCGGACCACAAAGTTCATCACTGCCCGAGTCTGGGAAACACGAAAGAAGAGACTGCAGGGATGGCCGTGAGGTCCAGGGGATCTTCTGGGGAGATGACAACCCTATCTGGGGAAGAGGGCCTTGGAAGGGCCTCACTGCTAACGGGGTCTCAGCCTGGCTGCTCCCTTCCCCAGGCCACCCTCTACAGTGTCATGCCTGGGGACCGGATGCCATGGAGATGCCATGGAGATCCCACGGAGCCCCAGACACTACGGGGGCTGAAAGAGCTCCGTGGGGAGATTCCAGTCTGGGACTGGGTGGGGTGAATGGAGGAGGCAGCGGCAGCAGGTCGGCGGCCCACCTTGGTGTGGTAGCCCGGGAACAGGCTCTCGGTCATGGGCCCCACGTACGTCCGCAGCAGCTGCAGCCACTGGTCCTCGTAGCCCACCTGCTTCATGTGGATGTCCACGGTGGGCACGTTCTCGTAGCCTCCAGCCAGCCTGGAATCCTGTGGCCAGTGGGCACTGAGCCACCCCACGCCCTCCGGGTGTGGCCTCCCCAGTAGCAGTGCCGGACTCTTCTCCATCTTACCCCCAGGCCTTAAAACCTGCGCTCCCTCCATCTGGAACAGTCTTCTCCGCTACTTTGCAGCTTGACTAACTGCTACTGGCCCTCCAAGTCTCGGCTAAGATGTCACCTTGCCTGTGAAGCCCCCTGGTCCTCCCAAGTCTGGGCCAAGGCTGCGCTGCGGCTCCCACAGCACCTGGGTTGCCCATCACAGCCTTAGAAGCTGGGTGGCCACTGCTACCTACGGAAGGGCAGAGCCTGGCTGGCACAAGTCATTGCTGCATGGCTCTGTCTAAGGCAGTGGCCCAGTAAATATTTCTTGAATGAATGACTGCAGTTGTACCACCAGGGGCCGCTCCCACTTTGGGTACCCCTCTCTGCTCCCACTCTCCTGACTCTGTTGTCCCTGGACCAGACCATGCACCCCCCTCTTCATGGGGGTCCCGCTGCCTCTCTGCCCATCCCCCACCTCATGCCGGCCTCCTGACCACTGGCCGTAGTGCTCCATTTCCTCCACCAGCTCGTCGCACATCTGGTCTGACAGCAGCGGGAACCAGTACACGTCTGGGCATGGCTGAGGACAGGGGCAGGGGAAGAACAGGGCTCGGGTGATGCTGCTGAACAGGGGAAGGGGACAGGTGGCACATGGAGGCAGGACAGAACAAGGAGGAGGAAGGAAGGTGGGATGAGAGCAGCTGGGGAAGGGCCAGGCTGAGCGTGGCACAGCACATGTGGCAGGAGGGTCCCAGAGGCCTGGGTGCTGGGACCATGGTTTCCAAACTTCTTTACATCAATGCATCCCTCATTAAAGGTGTGACTGCACCCACAACGGCAAGAGGAGTCCCTCTGACGAATGCCAGGGCTGGGGCTGGAGCCCTACCTGCTCAGCTCTGCCTCCAGCTTGCCTGAGTGGGGAGCTCATGGTGAAAATGGTTAATCCAGGCGATTCGGGGGAGTGGGGGCAGAGGCCCTGGCCATGGGGCAGGCAGGGGCCTGAGCTGGCTCACCTGCTCCACATTCTCCTGCCCTTCCAGGGCCCGGCTGTAGTTCTCATGGATATACTGTTCCTTCCAGTCCTTTGGGGAGTGGAGCATGTCAGACATGTGTCCCCTTCACTCCCAGCCCCAGAGTGCCCCCTCCCCAGGCAGTGTTGGGTCGAGGGTGGGGAACGTGTATGCTCTGAGTGAAGCACAACTCACAAGGGGGTTGTCGAAGATCTGCCAGAGGTCAGGGTGCAGGTGGTCTGTGTCGTACCGGGAGGTGGCCAGGAGTCGGCCGAATTCCTGCTGATTGCTGAGGTGGAGGAAGATGCCCTGGGGTGGGGGTGGGGGGTAATGTGGCAGATGCCAGGGGGCTGCCCCCAGACTCCCAGCACCCTACCCCCACGCACTGCACCCCGGGCCTGACAGCCACTCACCTTGTCCCGAAGGCTCTTACAGAAGGCCATGTCTGGGTCAGTGTCGCTGCCTGAGAATATCTCCTTCTGGGGCAGCTCCTTCCGCAGGGTCTCCCCACGGATAACATACGCCTGGGATATGTAGGGCACATTCCACACGCTCCTGGAGGCACCAACGCCAGGGTCAGTGAGGTGGGCGGCCCCCAAATTCTGCCCAGTTCATCCCAGGAAGTCCTTTCCTCGAGACATCGCAGTCCTTGAGCCTCAAGGCCCCCTCATGTCCCGTCAGGCATGACTGGTCACGACCACCCCAAGCCATGGCATATCCAATGGGTGAGTGGCCTGGGCCCTTGTGAACAAGGGCTGGGGGCTGTGTAGCAGCAGGTAGCTCAGCAAGGGTGGGTGAGGAGGGTTGGCTGCTGGCCGGGCAGGACTCACACTCGCTTCCGCTGCACCAGCTCCACGTAGTCCTCGGAGCGCGCGTAGTACTCATCCGGGCTCAGAGCTCCCCAGAAGTTGGACCAGAGCTTGCCATGGCGTGACAGCATGGGCGCTATCACCTTCCTGTGGACAGGAGGGTGTGAGGGCTGGGCAGAGGGGAGCAGGCCTCAAGGAGCCCCATGCTCAGGAAGGAATGGGGTCCTGGGGACTACGGGGGCACCCTGGCTGAGGGGGACAAGCAACCTGTTCTCCTCAATGAGGATGCGCAGGGTCTGCGGGTTGGTGAGGACGGTGTCGGCGTCCAGGCTGAAGTAGAACTCACACTCGGGGTCCTGCCGACAACTATCCCTGGAGATGACAGACCCACAGAGAGAAGCTGTCACGGGCAGCAGGTGGGGGGAGGATAAGGTGAAAGCCACCACCCCCGGGTCCTCTGCTAGTCGGGTCCTCTGCTAGTCGCAAGGGAGGGGACAGTCGTGTAGGGCTGTGAGAGGGAGAGCGCAGAGGCCCAGGAGGGGCTGGCTGAGTGACAGGTGAGGCAAGGGCCACGCAGCAGGTGGCAGCCCTCCCAGCCCACCCTCCTCCCTACCCCCCTCCCTGCCCAGCACCCGCTCACATGGCCATGTCCCTGGCCTCGCCCGGGGTCAGGGCCTCCTCTGGCCCCACCAGCTTCACAGCTGAGAAGTGGTCCTGGAGCTGCGGCCAGGAGTCTGCAACGTGAGGCTCATGGAACACCTCCTGGGGACGGGGGAGATGGCAGAAAGATGGCGCAGGAGGGATGTGGGGGGGCGAGGCCGGAGGGAAGGAGTTTGGGATCGGGGGCAGGCATTCTGATAGGACAGGGGAAGGGTCCCCAAGGAGGGTTCATAGGGGAGGGTGTCTCACGTTGTTGTGTAGGAAAAGGGTGACCCGATCAGGAGGATAGTCCAGGAGCAGCAGCCGCTGCAGGAAGCGGGGCAGAAACGGGGTAGGTTGTTCCACAAACACAGCCAGAAGCACCCGGGGGGGAGGCTGGAAGATATAACATGATGGGGCTCAGAGGAGAGCCTGAGCCTGCCCTCTGCCCCCATCCCCCCACCGATGAGCTCTGCCCCCACCCCTGCCCAGCGTGCTCTGCCTGTACCCAGACTCCAGTGCCCTCATGCCCCACCCTGGCAGCCCCTCACCTGCCCCCCCGGGAGTGTCTTCCGGTCCCGATTGCAGAACCCACAGCCTCCCTGAGGAGTCCAGCCATTGGGGACATAGTTTCCCAGGTAGTTCAGCTGGAGCTGTTGGGGAGAGACATGCATAGCTGTCCAGCAGCAGCGGTGGGGAGTTGGGACAAGTGGGGATAGAGCAGCGAGGGGGAGCCTCTCCCAGTTCCTCTGCTGTGGGGGCTGGGGAGGGCCAACTTCTCAGAAGGGTTACAGGAGTCTAGTGGTTGGGGAAGGGCAGAGGAAGGGGCCACTGGGAGCACCTTAGTGGGACCGTTTCCATGGACCACAACAGGGAGGGTGTCGTAGGCCACGTTCCGGATTCGTACACGATTCCGATCAAATTTTAAAACTACTTCATCTGGGGAAGAAAGGCCAGGCTTTAGACTCCCTTTCTCTGGGAGCTGCCAAGCAACAGGTTCTTCCAAATACAAGGGTCTCAATTAAATACAGGGGTCTCAATTTCTCCAGGGGATAGACGGACGCCTGTGTCATCCTGGACTGTGGCTCTGTGGCAGCAGGAGCCCTCAGCTTCTGACCAGGCTGGTACCCTGGAGAGCTCTACCATCTACTTCCTGTGTGACCTGGGGTGAGTCACAGCCCCTCAGGGAGTCACTCTCCTCCTCTGTACAGGATAGATAACCAGGGACCTTCCTTGTGTTAAATGAAATTACACAAGTAAAGCCCCGGCTTGGTACCTCGGCTGGGCAAGCTTCTGCTGCTACGGCTCTTAGTACTATGAGCACAGGGCACCGCACACGCTCAGCCACCCAGGTGTTTGATGACATTAACATAAAGGTGAGCTGTACCCAGCCCAGCCCCTCCTGGGGCCCCTCCTGGTTCAGGAACCTCTCATTGCCCACCTCCCACGGCCTTCTTCCTCACCTAAAGCCCCATTGAGGTTCTGAAAGATCCGGGATTTATGATCCAGATTAAGGCCGAGTTTCTCCTGCATGGGATAGGATGAGATGGGACAGTATTGAAGGGGGGCGGGAGGACATCATCTCTCACTTTCTCTTTATATCTTTCCCCATCCCCCTTCACCCCTCCTCTCCCATCCAGCCCCCACTCCCACATGGCTGCAGGGTGCCGCCACTCCTCTGCCCCTCCCCACCCTCAGTCCTGGGTCCAAGTAGAGTCGCGTGTAGAACAGCTGATCGTCATCGTCATCCTTGTACTTCCACTGGCGGACGATCTGATGGATGGTGGGGGCGAAGCCGATGAACCCTGGCAGGGAGGGGAGGTGTTGACCCCAAGACCCCCAGGGTCCCACGGGTCTGTCCCCACACCCTCTCCAGCCCTCAGGCACTTGGAACATGGCCATGCCCCACTGCTCTTGGCCCCTCTGCCTCAGGCACTCTGCCACTCACCACCAGAGTTGAGGAAGCGCTTCCCAGTGCCCACCTCAGGATACTGCTCTGCCAGCCCCCACTCGGGCCAGCAGAAGCCCTCTGCAGAGAACAGTAAGCGGCTGCCACTCTGGACAAACTTCTTCAGCAGCTCCGAGGGGCTGCCAGCCAGAATCACATCGTAGCTATGCATGGAAGGGGAGAATGAGCAGGAGGCCACTAGGAACCTCAGCATCCTTACCCTTCCTCATGTTCCCCCTCCTTTCTCCCCAGCCCCAGCCACTTTACCTGTCCACAAACATGATGACCATATCCTCCCGGTCTGCATATTTCTCCATTTCCTTCCTTAGCCACCTGACCTTCTGCCCTCCACCAACGGTTCGGGCCACATCACCCCCTCGCCACTCCTCTCCCAGGCCCAGGGTCTGTGGAGGAGACCCACCATGCCAGGGAAGGGCTCAGCCAACGAAGATTGGGGGAGCTCCTGACCAGGCTGACAGTGGGGACCCAGACATCCAGCCCTCAGCCCACCCCTCCTGCGGGGACCCCTTTCCAGGAGCCTGAGGGCTTTTTCCCCATCCTCACCCGCACAGTGTAGTTGAAGAACTCAGCAGACTGCAGGAAACGCCGGTATCCCTCCGTCTCAGCTGTGGCCACGGTGATCACCAGCAGCTTCTCTGTCACCAGTCGGGAATTGGCACTTGGGACCGCCGCCCCCCCAGCTCCGTGCCCCACGTGTCTCGCTCTCCGTAGGCGCCCTCCACTTCCCTCTGACTCTACTGCCGTCGCTATTCTCTTCTTTCCCATTCCCTCTTAAACTCTTCCCACCCCGGGTCACTTCGACTCCAGTGAGAGCCGGGGTGGGAGTGACACCATGAAATTCGGGGTCAGTTCGCACGGCGAGGCTGGAAGTCCCAGTTCAGGATGGGGAGTGGCCGAGGGGCAGCGAGATTCAGTCCTAAGGAGCGCGCTAGGCAAGGCGGAGGCTGGACACCCTCGGGAGCCCCCGGACCTCTCTCGGACCAGGTTGGAAGACACGTCAGCCTGGCGCCCACTCGGCCCGGCCGACCCTCCCCGGGTTCTCACCTGGGTTGACTGGGCTGTTGTCCCGGGGCCGGTCGGAGGCTGAGGCAGCAGGAGGCGGCGGCCTCAGCAGCAGCAGCAGCGGCAGCAGGAGCCGGGATGCCGGGCCCGACAGGGCCATGGCGGGGAGCAGGCCAGGACCGCACACAAGTCCGCACCGGGCTCGGCTGTGCGCCTGGATCCCAACTCTGGGGGAGGACGAACCTGGGCTGCTGTGCGGCCCGCCGCGAGGAGGAGCAGGGATGGGGCTCCGCCCTGGAAAAAAGGCGTATCCGGAGGCTACAGAAAACTCGAGATGCTGGCGCCGCAGACAAGGCGAGGATTGTCCGGGCGCCCGGCCGGGGGCCGGGGTGGGCGGGGGCTCGGGCCGGCTAGCTGGAGACCCGGACTTAGGTCCGAGCCAGCCGGGCCCTCTGCCCACCTGACACATGTGGAAACTGAAACCGAGGGAAGGGAAGTGACCCCTCCCGGAGGGTCTGGCGGGACGCGGAGGCGGGTCCTTGCCACAGCCTTGCCGGGCACAGCCGGGCGGAAGACCGGGAGAGCAAGGCGCTGGGGCGCGTGGAGCGGGGACGAGTGGAGGAACGGGGGAGGCAGGGAGGCAGGGAGGCAGAAGGCTGCGGAGTCTGCGGCAGGACTGGGGCCCGGGGAAGCTAGGGAGTTGAGCTTTCGGCAGAGGGCCACCAGGGACCTCTCGGATTGCCCATTAAAGGCGGCCACTTTCTTTAACAGTCCGGCCCACCACCTCTACTACCCCGCGAGAAGCTTCAGGGGCTGCCTCTGTGATGATGGCATCTTCAGAAGGACGAAAAGAAAATAACGTTTTTCGAAAGACCGCTGGCACCACCTCTTTAAAGTGACCCACAAAATTTACACAACCACACTGACACCGGAAGGAGTTTTGCCCCTATAAAACATGGCGGAAAGCTTTCTTGTCTCCAAGGGAACATTACGTAAGGAATCTAAGCCGTGGGGAATCGTTCTGCGCACGCGCAGAAGTACGTGCCGCCGGAAGGGACGGTGCCCCACCTAAGCCGTAGGTTTTAGTACGCGTGCGCAGTAGGGTTTTCCGGCAGCTGTGTTGCGCAAATGGTGGAGAAGAAAACCTCTGGTATGTGAACCCCCAGCGGTTCGCTCCGTCCTCCTCCTAAGTCCAAACCAGGCCTAGAATTTCCTCACCCAGTTATTCGTCTCAAATCCCTTCCCCAACCCTCGGGTTCTGCATTGGGGCAGCCCCCAAACCACGTTTTATTGACGCCTTTTCCAAGCTGGGTGCAGGGGATGGACAGGAGAAAGAGCCCAGTTATCCGAGAACTGGCTTTCTGGGGCGGGGGCGGGGTGGAATGGGGGACAGACACGCAGACCTACCACTGCATTTCAGAGTGACAGGCGCTATGGCAAAGGGAGGCCGTACAGTCCCTGGGCGCGGGAGGAGTGGCACCCAAGCCAGCTTCTGGGAAGGCGGGGACCGGGAAGGCACGGAAGGAAAAAGAACAAAAACGCTTTAATTGAATCTTTGAAGTCGAATTAAAATTCCGCTTGGTGTACGTGCACTGGAACTCCTCTCCAGCAGCGGGAACCGTACGTGCAAAGGCAAGAAGGAAAAAACAAGTCGCTTAGGAAGCCAAGTTCACAGTTTGGAGCTTGCAGAGAAATAAGAAAGGCTGGAAGGCTGGGAAAAGGTTACATTTTGAAAGCATTATGTACACTGCTGAGGAGCTTTATGGAGAGGCAGCCGAAAGCCATCAATGGCTTTTAAGGCAAGGGAGTGACCAAAGCAAATTTATCTTTTACAAAGGCAGTTCTGGCTTCAGTGCAGAGGACGGACTGGAGGAACTAGAACACTAGCCAGTAAAACTTTCTGGATGATGGGAATGATCTTAATCTGTGCTGTTCAATATGGGGTGTTAGCCACATATAGCTGTTGAGCACTGAAATGTGGCTAGTGCAACTGAGGAATTTTAAATTTTAATTTTTTTTTAAATGACAAGATCATCTGCTATCCCAGGAGCTTGGCTGACCAGACTTTTATTTTAGCCTTCCTGTCTGATGGGAATATTCCAACTTCAGTAATTTCTTGGGGTGAGGAGCAGCCTGTGCAGGAAGACTAACATTGAATTGGGCTGACCTTAGATAAATTAGGACTGCAGTTTGCAGCCTTGGTTGTATATGAGAATCACCTGGAGACTGGAGAGCTTTTCATTTATTTATTTAAAATTTTGTTGTTTGTTTGTTTGACTTTAGCACAGTCTCACTCTGTTCCCTGGGCTAAAGTGTTGTGGCATCAGCCTAGCTCACAGCAACCTCAAACTCCTGGGCTCAGGCAATTCTCCTGCCTCAGCCTCCCAAGTAGCTGGGACTACAGACATGTGCCACCATGCCCGGCTAATTTTTTTCTATGTATTTTTAGTTGTCCAGCTAATTTCTTTCTATTTTTAGTAGAGATGGGGTCTTGCTCTTGCTCAGGCTGGTCTTGAACTCCTGAGCTCAAACGATCCCCATGCCTTGGCCTCCCAGAGTGCTAGGATTACAGGCGTGAGCCACCACACCCAGCCTGTTTGTTTGTTTTTTAGGAGACAGGGTCTTGCGATGTTGCCCAGGCTGATCTGGAATTCCTGACTTTGAGCAATCCTCCCACCTCTGCCTCCCATAATTCTGGGATTACAGGAGTGTGTAAGCACACACTTATTGGATCTTAATTTGTCTAAATTTAAATTCACATAACCACATGTGACTAGTGGCTACCTTATTGTATAGCACAAGTGTAGAGCCTGGAGGTCCAGTTTGGGTTCCTGAATAGTCCAGATAAAAAGAAATGAAGGTCAGGACTGTGCCAGATTGACTTTCAGTAAATCCAATAATGTCACTCTTCTTAAAACCCCTCACTGGATCTCTATCACTCTCCTCATAAAATCCCCAAATTCAAATTCCTTTAGGCACTTAAGACTACTAATGATCTGCCTCTTTTATATTCCTTCCCTCCCCAACTTTATACACCAGCCATACTGAACTTTGTTCAGTGTTTTGGAGTCACTGCAGTCTCCCATCCAGGCCTTCTCTCATGTTGGCACTGAGGCCTGAAATACTCTGCTCTCTTCCCCCACCAGGCTATTCATCAGTTAGGGCTCAACCTAGACTTACCTTCTTCTGGGAAGTCTTCCCTGACTGCCCAAGGTCAAGTTAGGTGTTTCTGTCTTGTGTTCTGTAGCACTTTGTACTTCCCTCTCCTAGCATATACTGTGTGTACTGTACTTGTTTGTTGCCTCGTGTGTGTTCCGCACTACTCAGTAAGCTCTTGCATTCCCAGAACCTAGGGCACCACCTGGCATGTGGAAGGAGGACAGTGTATATATGGTATGGTGATCAGGATCATGAGTTTCGATGCTGGGCAGTTCTGGGTTTGAGCTATGCCACTTACAGGCTGGTGCTGCTGCTATTAGTATTATGGTTCACAGGCACTGAAATGAATATTGAGTAAAGAGATATTTTGTGTAGTAGTATCAGAACCTGGTGAACAGCTAATATGGTAATGAGGAAAGAGGTTTAAGATAATTCCTAGATTTCTGGTCTGGACATCTTGCATAGATGGTTCCATTCACTTAGACTGCAGGAGGAGAAGCAGACTTTAGGTGGGGAGATTTTTAATATTGAGTTGCAGCATCAGTGGGGCCATCAGGTGGTTTCCTGCAGCAGCTGCACGGCCAGTTCTAGAGCTGAGGAGAGGGTTCTGGGTTGAGAGAATCATCTTGGAGTCATTTGCTCATGGGTGATAGTCAGAGCCCTGTGTTTGGATTAGAAATCCCAGGAAGAGTGTGTGGACTGAGCGAGAGAAGGGGGACAGCCACCTTTGTGGAGACAGGGAGAGCAGCCAACTGGAAAAGTTTGCCAGACCTGGAGGAGGAGGAAGACTGGAGTCCTGTCAAGGAGGCAAACAAAGGAGCTCTTTCTACCCAGGGAAGGTAGTCAGCACAGTCACAGGGTACAGGGAGCTGGAATCAGGAGGAGTCTAGAAATGCACACTGGAGTTGGCCCTAGGAGGTCACCAGCACCCTGAGTGTGGGTGGTCCCCACTGGCTGGTCAGGTGGGAGTCAGATTGATGAGGTTGAAGAGCAGATGAGAGGTGAGGACACATCACGTGGCCACTCTCAAAGGAGAGTTGCTGTGAGGGTGGGAAGACCCATGAGAGTGCAGCAGGCTTTTCTGTTGAAGGGAATGTGCCAGCTGAGGAGAAAGGATTGACGATGCCGGAGGGAGGGGAGGAATTCAAGCTGGAGGGTTGGGTTTAGTGGTGGGGCTTGGGGCAGGGGGGTGCTTCCACTTGGAATCCTGTTTGCTGGTGGGCTGACGGATGGGCGTGTCCACATCTGGATGGACCCAGACTCCTTTGGAGTAGGAAATGAGATTTCCGAGCAGCAAGGTGACGTGCATTTTCATCCCAGTGGAGCCTGAAAGTCCTGAGTGGCCTCCAAAGTCTACACGGTCGTGTGATTCTTGCTTCTGCCAGCAGCAAGATGTCTCCAGGGGGGTCTCACCGACTGGGTCTGGGATTGGGAGGAAGGGCTGGGCCAAAGGGCTAGACAGTAGGCATGAGAGACTGAAACGGTTGCAGCCTGCTGGGAAGGAAGTGAAGGCAGAGGGCTGCCCTCCTGGGAGAAGACTTGGGGTCCGAGGGCTTGGTGACTGGTACGAGGTCAGAGAACTGTGGCTCCCCACCCCAGGGGCATCTTTCACACACCGCCTTATGCCAAGACTGCCAGGTTCTCTCTTTTCCATGCCCCCCATAACTCTGCTTGCCCTACCCCATCTAGTCCGCTCCCAAGACCCTGGGCAGCGGCGGGTGCTGGACCGGGCAGCCCGGCAGCGTCGCATCAACAGACAGCTCGAGGCCTTGGAGAATGACAACTTCCAGGACGACCCCCACGCAGGACTGCCCCAGCTGGGCAAGAGGCTGCCTCAGTTTGACGACGATGCAGACACTGGTGAGGCGGGTGGAAGGCAGAGGGTGGGACGGGCCCAGTGGGATAAGGCTGAAGGAAGGGGGAAGGGTCTGCCCAGGTCAGGGCTGTGGAGGACCCAGGAGCCCCTTCTGCCCCTGCCAGCAGCAGCTCACAGCCCACAGTCCTGTGGCTGTGAGCAGCTGCGTTCTGTTTATGTGCCCCTGGTTCCACTCGTGTGTAGGCTGGAGAAGATGGAGTAGATGAGCTCTGAGGTTTGGGGTATGCAGGTGACAGTCGGCTGGGCTTGGAGAAGTGGGGTGAGGGGCGGAGGCTGGAGGAGAGGGACAGGCTGAGCACCCAGGAGAGCACGTGGGCACTGGGATTGACCAGCTACAGAAAAGTGGAGTCTTCCTTGGCAAGTGTCAAGCAACTAATTGCCCTTCACCCCTAGGAAAGAAAAAGAAGAAAACTCGAGGTGATCATTTTAAACTTCGCTTCCGAAAAAACTTTCAGGCCTTGCTGGAGGAGCAGGTGAGATGGAAACCAGCCTGGGAGGATCCCCAGGGAAGGGGTGGGCCTGCGGAGAGCCTGGGCCCTGGCGGGTGTTGGCCATGTGCGTGTGCAGAGGAGTCATAGAGTCTGTCCCCTGTCTGCAGAATTTGAGTGTGGCTGAGGGCCCCAACTACCTGACAGCCTGTGCGGGCCCCCCGTCACGGCCCCAACGCCCCTTCTGTGCTGTCTGTGGCTTCCCCTCCCCATATACCTGCGTCAGCTGTGGTGCCCGGTACTGCACCGTGCGCTGCCTGGGCACCCACCAGGAGACCAGGTGAGTGTGGGACTTCACCCGCTCCACCCACTCCTCCCTGTGGCCCTCAGCCTCCCCAAGCCTCTCTCCTCATTCTGGGCTGCTTCTCTGTCTGCAGATGTCTGAAGTGGACCGTGTGAGCCTGGGCGTCAGAGACAGGGCCTCCATGTGTCACCTGGCTTTTGAAAGGCATCACCAGAAGGAGGGGGCTCCCCCTAGACCGAGGGAGGAGCCACTCACCCAACAAAACTGTGTCTTACCTACCAGGGAAGACCAGTCGCACATCTGGGGATTGTGGCGGGAGATGGGCTGGGCCCACTGAGTGCTGCTGTAATAAAAGGCCTCGTGCCAGGAGCCTGCCAGTTTGGTCGTGGGGTGCTTGGGGATGAGGGTGATGGGTCACCTGTCTCTCCTACTCACTGCCCCGTCTCTTCCTCCTGCCTGCCCCTCACCCCTTCCACTGTCTGCCCCTCTGTAGTCCCTGAGCATGAGAGATTTTGTCACCTCCCACCCCCACGTCTCTGCCCTTTCTTGGCTGCTGCTTTATCTTTTTTTGGTCATTGACTTTGTGTTTGCTTTTTATTTCTCCAGTTACTCTGAGTATTGTGAAAATATAGTTGGTTCCAAGGCTGGGAGGTGGTGGGAGGGCTGGGCAGACAGTGCAGGATGATGCGCTGCGGAGGGAGCCAGCCTGTCTTTGTTGTCAGGTACTTAACCAAATGAGAAAGGTTGGGCCTTGGTCCTTGGTGTCACCAGCCTGAGAGCAGTTGTCCTCAGGAAGCCCATGTTGTCAGGGTCTGCAGTATGTGAAGTTATTAGCTACACAGAAAACCCAGAAGTTTCTGGGAAGCAGGGGGGAATTCATAGTATAGAGGCTCCTACTCTTGGTGGCCCTGGATGCTGTGACTTGGGTCACACTAGGACTTCTTATACCCACATCTTGTCTTGGTGTGTTGCAAGCTGTAATTTTGTAAGCTCCATGGAGTTGCTGTTTTAAGGCCCAACACCCTGTTAAACACATAGCAAAGCAGGTGCTTAGCAAGTACTTGTTGAACAAATAACTTTGTTAAGATATTAATGAGATCTAGCAATGTCACTGTTAGGCACCTTCTTAGGCTCCTTGCCCCACTTTTGGTGACTTTCTTGGGAGCTGACCCAAATGTTCCCAGTGTTTTCCTGAGGAAGTGATTTCCTTTTCTCTGAAGACTCACTGCTGGGCAAGTGATGTTGGTGACAGCTTTTTTGGATGGTGATGATGTCAGGGTTTAGAGAGAATCCAGGTGTGGTGTCTTTTAAAAATGGCTTTAAATTCTTTGGCCTTCTACCAAAAGGCCAAAGACAAAAGGTGGGGTGTTTGTCCCCTTCCCTTAGCATCTGGGCAGGCCTATGACTGCTTCAGCCAGGAAAGAATGGCAGAATCAAGACCATGTGGTGTTCAAGTCTGGGTCTTGAAGGCAGTGTAGCTTCTGTCTTATGGGCTAGGACACTTGCTTTTGGATTCTTGAGCCACCAGGTGGGAAATCCAGCTATCCTGAAGCTGCCATGCTGTGAGGAAGCCCAGGCTACACGGAGAGGCCACGTGCAGGTGCTCCCATAGATAGCCCAGCTGAGCCAAGCCTGAGTCTTCCCAGTGCAGGCCTCAGTCACGCTAGTGGAGGTGCTGCCACATGATTCTTGCCCCCGCTATCAAGTCACCCTCAGCCGTTTGAGTCTTCCTAGCTGTGTCCTTAAACATCATGGAGCAGAGATGAGCCACCTCTGCTGTGCCTAAATTCCTGACCTACAGGATCATTAACAGTTGATGTATGCCATTGAGTCCTGGGATGGTTCGTTAGCAGCGACAGTAACTGGGCCCCAGGCATCCAGTTTGCTGGCTGCCACCTCCTGCCTAGGGTTATTGTCTCTCCCAGGAAAGGGGCCTCTCTCTGGGGTCCTTAGCCTCTTCCCCTTCCCTTCATCTTTTCCTCTCTACTAAGTACACCAAGCAAGAACATAGAAGTGAGAAAGACTATTTCTGGCTGAACGACACTGCGTGAGCTGCTCTGTGGGGTCCTGCGTCAGGACTCCCGTCTGATTTGCACCGTCAGCACTGTCTTGATTTATTTCCTAACTTCACTGACTTGTTTCATATTTTGTTGTTACAAAGAGTCATGTAGGTTCTGCTTGGTGTAAGATGTCTCCTCAGTGATGCACTGAATGACCTTGAGAGGACAGAGCCAGACCCCAACCCAAGGGCTTCCTGTTGCTCTGATGCTGGTCGGCCCCACAGTCACCCATTCATGTCCTCTAGGAAGCTGATTCCAGGATCTCTGGACCCCCATTGAAAACCGTAAGTCCCCAGCGAAAACCTTGCACAATTTTTGCTAGCTTCCTTTGTGCTAGGGGAGACTTGTTTCCCTACCTTGGGGGACACCTGGTCTTTGAGAAATCTACGCTATGCCAAAAGCTTCTAGAAGTTAAACCTAGTGTCATGTGATGGGGGCAGCACTCCCCTTTCCTGGGATCACAGTGGAAGAGGAGGTTAGTGCCAGGATCTGGAAGGCTAGAAACGGCGACTTACTCTCAAAGGCCTCAATGAGTGTTGGTTTTGATTGATGGGAATTAGGATAGCCAAGAATTCTGGGAAGCAGGGAAGTTGTGTCTTCATTCTTGGAGAAATCCTGGTCCCCCTAACCAGTTGTGTAGCTTGGACAGGTCACCTCACCTCTGACTTTGTGACAGCCACCTCGCAGATACTGCAAGGATTAACTGGGACTGTGCACATAGCGTGGGGCCTGGCATGAAGTGAGTCCTCAGTGAATGAGAGCTGTTGGTACCACCCGAGACCCACTCCGGCTTGTTGAGCTTCACAGCCAACTCCCTTGGAGTAGCCCCAGCACCTGGCCCACGGCGGTTTACATTTCTGTTTACTCCTAGGTTGTGAGTTCTTTGAGGGCAGGGACCATGTCTTGGTGCCCACTCTGGCTCCTAGCAGAGAAGAAGCTCAGTAAGTGTTGTGAAAAAGGGCAAATGTGTCAATGGCCCTTTATAGCTGCCTGACCGCATGTGATGGGCGGAGAAATCAAGACTCAACCTCGGCCAGGCACGGTCCCTCACGCCTGTAATCCTAGCACTCTGGAAGGCCAAGGCGGGCGGATTGTTTGAGCTCAGGAGTTCAAGACCAGCCTGAGCAGGAGCAAGACCCTGTCTCTATCAAAAATAGAAAAAATTAGCCGGGCATGGTGGTGCATGCCTGTAGTCCCAACTACTCGGGAGGCTGAGGCAGAATGATCACTTGAGCCCAGGAGTTTGAGGTTGCTGTGAGCTAGGCTGACGCCATGGCACTCTAGCCAGGGCAATAGAGTGAGACTCTGTCTCAAAAAAAAAAAAAAAAAAAAAAGACTCAACCTAGTGACCATGTTAATGCACACACTTCAGTGCTCAATTGTGAATCTTGGCTTGGGCTGGTTTTCCTGAGGGGAAGGGCTGAGAGGAGCAGAGCTGGCATTCCGAAAAGAAGGAAGGGGCTGTGGGATGAGATGGAGGAGACTTTGTGTTGGAGGCACTTGCGGGTGTCAGAAGTTGTAACTGGCTTTTGTCCTCCTTCACTGTGGGGGGGGGCACTCCCGTGGCCATTCTGGATGGTAAGACACTTTTAAGGCACCCTGTCTTATCTTTGAGAGAGAAGTCCCCTATCTGTGCTAACAAAGCAAGTCACATGGCCCAGGACTTCGCAAGGATAGAGTGTTGCACTGAGGGTCCCCATGACACATGCTTCCCAGTGCCTGGGCTCTTGTGCAGTCCCTTCCGTGTGGACTCTGGACTTGGCCTATGGGACACCTGCACACTTTAGGAAAGCAGAGTGTGGAGAGGTAGGATATACGAGTTTTCGTCGACTTGGTGGCCATGGGACCCTCTATGTAGGGAGTGCCCAGGAAGCACCAATGTTTCTGGGTGTGGAGCCCAGTAGGAAGCCTTGATGGGAAAGTGTGTCTGTGATGCTGGTAATAGCAGTGACAGGAGCTCCAGCCTCAGTGGAAAGTGATGAATTTGATGTGCCTGAAGCCCAGCCTGGTGAAAATATACTGGGGGTGGGTGTGCTTCTGAGACCAGGGCCAAATAGCCCTTGCAGAATGCTGATGTGGGCGCTCTCTCTGCGGGAGAGGGTGGATGCCAGCAAGTTAATGAGATGAGGGAGAAAAGGGGAGGGTATTGCGGTCAGAACCCAGGGCACCCCAAAGCCACTAGGCACTCCTCAGTGCTGTGGAGGATGCTGGCTGTGATAGGGCCCCGCTCCCTCCTCTTCACAGGATGTCAGGCCTTGCTCTGGTGATCTCAGATGGGTGCAGCTTTCTCAGTGTCCACTAGGCCTGCGCCAAGCCCACCCACAACCCAGGACCAGGTCTGAGCTGGACACTGTCAAGCCACGCACACACTGGCAGACTTTTGGAGCCTTTTCTGGAAGCTGTTGAGTCTTCCCCAGAGATACGTTCTTGCGCTAGACTCAGTTAATTTGACACAGAATCAAAGGGCTTGGCAGTCCTGATACCCACCCTGGGGCCCAGGTAAAGCATGTCTGCTCTAAACCAACTGTCACCTTGTACAGCTGAGGAGAGTAAAAGGAGAGGCTTGTTATCCCTGAATGGCTGGGGCCAGCTCTGCTATTTCCAGTTTCCTGGAGCTGGAGCCGTCCATGTCTGCTTCTCGGTGACTCTTATCAGTAATTATGTGCCACTCCTAAAATCACTTGTAGCCGCTTCTCTATTTTGCTGGAGGTGGCAACCCAAAGGTTGTGGACTGTGACAGTCTGGGGTCCAAGAACTGAATTGACCCCTGGTGCCACCCCTGACTACTTGCTTGGCTAGTTGCTTCATGACACCCTTAACCCTTGAACAGTCACAATATACATTTATTTATGCATGTATTTATACATGATACACACACTCGGGGACACCTCCGTCCCCTTCACATCCTAGAGCCCAGGCTCAGAGGATGGACGAGGAGAGGTCCAGCCAAAGAGACTTCTCAGAGCCGTTCTCAGCCTGGTGGTAGGCACCAGGAACGCAAGGCAAGGGGGCGTGGCTCCAGCCAGAGAGGTGGGCCCAGAGATGGGCGTGGCTTGCTGACATGGGGCGGAGCCTGGGGCTTGGCCTTCGACTAATGCTGTTGTTGGGAGGGTGGGACCCAGCGGCGACCCCTCACTTCTGGGGCAGGGGGAAGGAAAATGGGGCTCACAGGCCGCAGCTCCTACACATAGGCGTTTTTGCCGTATTTGCCAAAGCTGCTGTCGCCTTCTTCACCCGACGAGGCGAGGGGCGCCACGGACGCGGAGGCCTTGTAGGGAAGCCGGGGGCTGTCGGGAGGGGCCCGGGTCAGAGGGAGGCGCGGCCTCGCCCCCTGCCCCACCCCCGCGCGCTCGCCGCTCCCTCACCTGGCAGCGGAGTCCTCGTGAGGGCCGCAGCAGCGGGCGGAGCAGAGGCAGATGCCGCCCAGGATGGAGATCAGGGATGCGCTCCAGCCCAGGTAGAGGGCGGAGCCCAACTCGTACCTGGGACAAGTACGTGGCGGGGGAGCTGGAGGTAGGCGCCGGCTGGGGTGGGGGCCAGAGCCGAATCCCACCCGCTGCCCCGAGAGCGGGGTCCCCTTACTCACTTGGTTCCGACGTACAGGGGGTCGAAGAAGTCCCGGGTGATGTTGAAGGCGTACCAGGAGATGGCCACCATCCCGCAGACACCTGCGGAGGCGGGAGGAAGACTGTGGTCCAGGGGGCAGGGTTTGTCGGGGAGGGGAAGGCCGGGGCTGCCCAGAGTAGAACGCGGGGCATCAAGTCCAACAGCAGCAATTTCATCCAGTGCCTTCCTGTCCGCCCCAGTTTCTAAACCTTCCCACTTCCTGGGGTCAACAGTAAACTCCCCAGTCCAGCACTCAGGACCCTAACGCCAGCGCACCTTCCTCCCCTCCCACCACTCTGGCCTCTTTTCCCCCTTCTTGGTCCCATACCTGCTTAGTTCACTCCATCACATCATTTCCTCACTTGGAATGTGCCGCATCCAAATCCCACCCACCTGTGAAAGCCCGGCCACCAGGAGTCGTCCCAACGGGCCCTGCCTGCCCTACCTGACCTGTCCTTCCCCCTCCCAAAGCCCTCGAAGCCCTGGCAGCCTGTGACAGGCCTTAGCCACTGGGTTCAGGGAGTGCCCACAGCCAGGCAGACCCCTAGGCTGGTACCACTCCACCTGCTGGGGGCTTATCCTGAACTTTCACCTGAACTTGTACTTCTGGAAAACAATAGCCACCCTACATCAAGGGCTTATTGTGAGGTGATGTGTGCAGAAATGTTATGGAAGTTGCAAAGCGATGGCCAGCGCACTGTTATTGAGCACTCTGTGTGTGTGTGTGTCTAACTCTGGTCGCCTAGCCAGGATGTAAGCTCTGGGAGGCAGATGCTCCCTCTTACCTTTGAAGTCCTCCCCACACCTGGCTCATAGTGGAGCTCAAGAAGCACTGCTGATGGGCTGATGTGAGCCAAGGGATTGAGGGTATGGTGAGGGTGGGGTGAGCAGGGTGGGAGGGAAGGGCAGGTGTCAATGCCAAGGGAAGGCAAGGCAATGCCAGGAATGAGGGACTGGAGATGAGGACAAAGAACCCAGGGTCTGTGGCCAAGGGCCACCCCAACCCTCCCCCTCCCCGCCTGCAGTCCCCCACCCATCACCTTCCCCAGTTACCAGCCAACATGTGTAGGGCACCCGCGGTGGCTGCCAGCTTGGCTTTCCTGGAGAGCACCACATTCCCAATGTTCGTGCAGCGCAGCCCCACTATGCTTAGAAAGAGGCCAAGGAAGCCCAGGAGGATGGCAGTGATCATGAGTGCCCGGCAGGCCTGGATGTACCCTGGGGAGGGGGCACAGCATCAGTCTCTCCATCCCCTCCCCTCTCCCACTCAGCCAGCCTCTGACAGCCCCTCACCTTCTTGCTCCTCTCTTGTCCCTGAAAGTCCCCAAATCCTCTCTTTTCCCCTCAGGCTCTGTCCAGCCTACCCCACTGAGGACTTACACGTCCCTCCCTAGGAATCCTGGCCCCTCTTGCTAGCTCGCCTCCTCCCTCCCATCCTCCCCCACACCAGGAGAATTTGCTTGTCCCTCTGTTATAGGGTTTCTCCTCGGCACTACAGACACTTTGGGCCAGATGATTCTTTGTTCTGGGGGACCACCCTGTGCACTGTAGAATGTTCAGCAGCATCCTTGACCTCTACACACTGGGTGCCAGGAGCAACCCCTGCCCCCAGGCTGTGACAATCCAAGTGCAGGGCCACCCTGATGAGAGCTGCTGCTGGATTAGATTGCTCCCACGTGCTGTGTGCATTATAGACACTGCACCTGAACACCCCGCCCGTTCCCCACACCTGGTTCCTCTCCAAGTCCCATCCTAGTGCCTAGCACAGTGCAGGACACAGCGAGCTGTTTCTTCCTGGAGTAACCAATAGGGGGCATCAGTACCTACGGCAGAGGGTCTAGGGCAATTTCTGATCTGGAAGGTGGATACCTGGGCCCAGGACTGATCCAAATCAGTCTAGCTCAGTTTCTTTCTTTCTTTTTGTGAGATGAGGTTTCGCTATATGGCCCAGGCTGGTCTTGAACTCCTGGGCTCAGGCAATCCTCCTGCTTCAGCCTCCTGAGTCGCCGGGATTACAGGTGTGAGCCACCACTCCTGGCTTAGCTCATAAATCTTTCAGTGCCTCAGTTTCCCCTTTCTCAAAACTGAGGGAAGCTGCTGGCTCCCTCTCTGGCCCTCTCCTCCCTTCTCTGACTTTGATAGTTGGCAAGCGCTCCCAAGGACCTTGCACCCCTTTCCTGGGTGGGGCAGTACCATCAGTGCTGAAGGGGAAAGGCTGAGTCCCTGCCAGGAGGAGGTGAAGTGGCCCCAAGTTGGGGGGGGGTAGGGAGGAGGGACAAAGTTCTCTGGGAGCACATCCTTACTCCCAGCCACTCTCTGGCCTCTCCTCACCCTGACTCTGAAGCCCCAGGAAGTTCTGGCAGTCAAGGGGAGATTATCAAAGGGCCTGAAGCACAGGGGCTGAGCGCCTGGGAGTCAGGGTGCACAGTTGGGAGATGATTAGACGACGGTCCCCTCAGGACCACAACCAGCCATGGAGTATGAATTCCAGCTCCCCCTCTACTACCTGTGGGACTCTGGGCAGGTGGCTTAACCTTGCCAAGTTTTTTCAGCTTCTGTAAAAGGAGGTCTCCTCCTGCCATCCCCAACAGCAGGGCTATTGTAGATATCAGGAAAATATGTGGGTGGCAGTACCTAGCACAAGGCCTGTTACCTGCTACCCTCTGCCCCTGTCCCCCAGGGGCTCTGGCTATTTGTCATGCACACCCGTGTCCTCTCTCAGGCTAAGAGCAGCAGTTCCAACTAGAGCCCCTCTCAGGTGCACAGGCTCACAGCAAAGTCCCCTCCTGACACCACGGTGTGGTTGAGGGGTAGGTGAAGTGGGGCTGGCCCTGGCTGCTGAGCTGGCTGCCTCCAATGTCACTTCTGGCCACCCAGCACTCTGGGCTTCTGGCCCAGATTGTACTCAGCCTTTACAGGGTTTTGGGGTACATTTGCCCTGCAGTTAGTCCTGGAGAGATGGATGAAACACACAGACCCCGTCACTGCCTCAGGAGGTTCTGGGACTAGTGAGGGCACAAGAGACCTACCCGGACTCCTAACTGCTGACAGCATGTCTGACATTTAAGGGAGCAATTTCAAGGAACCCCACTTCACACCCAGTGTTGGCTTCAGTTCCTTCCCCACCACCAGGTACCTACAGCATGGCACCGGGAGAGCAGGCTGGCCCCGAAGGACCCAGTGAGGGTGGGGAGTGGTACTGCCTACGGTTCACAGCCACCAACTCTTGGTCTCCGGCATGGACTAAAGAGAGACTCCCCTGGGAAAATCATGGGGCGGGCTAGTCCCAGGGAGTAAGCAGGAAGCAGGAAGATGCTGCAGCCACCAGAGAGAACTGCTCTGGACCCCAAAAGCTATAGGCTTCAGCGCTCTAGGAACCTTAAAAAAGACATTGTCCTGAGAACCCCAAACACACATGCATATACACACGTCTCCTCCTTATAGTAGATGCTGAGTCCTGCAAGACACCTCCCTTGCCTGGAACCAGGCCTTCACAAGAGACCTTTAGAATTAAGCAGAACGTGGAGACCAACGTCCCAGCAAGCAGATGCCCAGGGACACTAAGACTGGAAGTGCATCAACCACCAAGAATCCAAGGTGGGCCTCCTCACCCTGCCTACCCCAAAAATAAAATGCTAAACTGTGTTGAGTGCATGTATGTTAACATCATGTTAACGTTTTGTACTTTCTTGGCCACCTGTGAACGGGGACCGTTACCATCCTAATCCTACAGATGGTTTAAGATGAAGCTCGTCTTGCCACCTGCCCGAGGCACAGAGTCAGTAGAGGCAGCCTGACTCTGGTGCCTGCACCTGTTACCCTTAAGATAGAGTGTCACACTAGGGCAGGGGGGGCATGTGTGACAAGGTCTCCACTCCAATTCCAGATAGGGGCCATCCCTAGCACTCCTGGGTACAGAAGCCCAGACCCCAGAGCTTGACCCAGGGCCCCCGTATCCTTACGGCAGTACCCAGCCTCCCCTGGGATCTCTCTAACCTCCCACCCCCTTTGCACCCTGAAGCTCTCCCAACCCCATACCAGAGAGGGCCAGCATGGACGGGAACTCCCAGCAGTTGTAGACTCCCAGGGAGTCGGTAGCACAGCTATACCAGAGGTTCTCGAAGATGGTGTTGGTGGTGATGACATTTCCGTTCACGGTGGACACTCGCCAGTAGCTGTTTGGCAGGGTCACCCCCAGCATCAGCAGCCCCAGGGCTGCCATGAAGAAGCCAAAGGTTTCCACGGCCACCGACATGGTGGGACACAGGGCCCTCAGGGGCTGGTGTCCCAGAGAGGGGGAGGGTAGAGCCCCTGGGGAACTTGAAGGAGCTTTGGCTCAGCAGGGTGCCAAGGCAGGCCGGGAGGGAGGGAGGAGAAGGGCGCGAGTCCAGCTGCAGCCTCTGCCTGCCTCTTCCTCAGGCTCAGCTCTGTCTCCAGGTTCTGCCTCCCTCCCTCTCTCTGGGTCTCTCTGCTTCCTGGCAGGTCAGAGGAGTGAGCCCAGCGCACGCGGCTGTTGACGAGATGGAGGGAATAAACGAAACGGCCCAAAGTCCACCCCCTCCCCCCAGCATCTGGGCTGCCCCGACTCCCCGCCCCACGAGGGTGGGGGAGCGGACTTACCAGGAGTGACGGACGGATACAGCCAAGGAGGGGCCCCCAGGGAGGCATTGGGAGCCAAGGGGAAGCTCTGTCTCTGACTCAGCTTTCATGGGGTCCGGGAACAGATCAGAGGGACAGGAGAAAAGGTGACTGAGAGACAGAGGCAAGGGAGGATGAGAATGAACTCAGGCCCACACGCAGCCTGCAGTGGGGAAGGATGGGGGGAGCAGAGCCACCCCCTGAGGGTGGGGAGGACAATCCAAGACACAAAAAGACCTAGGGGTTGGGACATTTGAGTCTCCAAGGAAGATTACCGTTGAATGAGGAGGTGGGAAGGTGGGAGAGACCAACAGCTCTGGAGTCCAACCCACCTGGATTTCAGCTCGACCCCACCGCTGACCCAGGTAACCAGGGCAGGCGCTTCAGCCCCTCTGAGCTTGTATCTGCTTCTGTCAACTAGAGATACCACTGCTCACTTCAAGGGCTGTCACAGGGATTGGGACCACAGGTCCAAGTTCCCCAAACGTACCAAGTGCTCGATACTTGGGGAACGTCCTGGACTGAGGGCCACAGGGCTGAGTGAGGCCACCAGGCAATCACTTTGCTTCAGATCTCTAACTCCCCTTCATTGAGTTGATCTTTGACTCTCAGCATCGACCTTGATCCTGCTGCCAAGGGGCCCCGAGGTAGATCACAGGCCCAGAATGTGACCCGTTCAGAATTATCAGTAACTGTCACCAGCTCTGTTAATTATGATGGATTAGAACCCGCTGGGTCCCTGAGCCCGCACTGAGCACCTGTCCTAATGTGGACACTTTCATTTTCTGCCCCAGGGTCAGAGCTGGGACAACCCTGGTTCCCTTCTGGCAAATGGCGCTAGGGCTCCGTCCCTGAGGGGCTGATCCTGCACACCCAGCCCCAGGGGACATCAGTGAACTGGACTGTACCTCCCTGTTCCCCCTTCCTCCATGCTCCCCTCAAGTGCCTCCTTCCCGGCCGCCCAGCTGGGCTGGCTTGGGCTGTGGAACGAGAGGTATGCAGGGAAGCAAAACAGGCCCACGCGGAGCCTGGCACAAGGGGGTGTAGGGCACAGCAGGCTGGGTGGGTCGACCTTCCATCCCACAGGGCAGAGCCAGCACCCTGGGCTCCGGACCTGTCCCAAGGCCCTGCCCACCCATGTCAATGCCAGTTTCCTTCCCCAGGCAGCACCCTCCCCCTGAGGAGGATGAGGGAGGGGGAAAGGGGGGCAGGAAGACAAAGGGAGGGAAGGGTGGGAATTGGGAGGAAGCTGAGGGGGGCCACTGGTGTGGAAAACTCCAGGTGCTGAGAGGCAGCCCAGTGGGTCAGAGGAGACAGGAGGCATAAATCCCATCCTGTGCCTACAGCTCTGCCCTTCCCTCCTCCGGTCACTACTCCCTCCCAGGATCCTAGGGCCATGAAAAGGGGTTTGGGGGAGGGGAGGAAGGAAGGGTGTGGGGTCTGGGCTGCTCCGGGACAAAGGAGGTCACCCCCTTAGCCTGGAGGGTAGCAGCAGAAAAGGACCATGAGTGGCCCCCCACCCTGTGCCCAGCGGAAGCCCCTCCCCCAACTCGATGAGGAGGTTCCCAAGCCACAGCAGATTTTATTTACACTCATCCCAAAGCACATGATTTGGGGCTGAAGGACAGGTCTGGGGGAAGTGGAAGTTGAGGGCCACATTGGCCAGTGGCAGGGGTGCAGGGGAGGAACGGGGAAGGGACAGTGAAGACCGATGGGCCCCTCTTCCAGTGTCTTCCATGGGCTCCCACATCACCCTGGGCAGAGAAGGTGCAGTCTCCTTCAGGATTTGGACTTGGACACAGCAAGTCCGATGAGTCCAGCCAGTCCTGCCACGCCCAGGGCCATGCCTCCAACGATGGCCATGCCCACTAGTCCATCTGGGGAAAGGAAAAGGGACACTGTCAGGAGCCCAGCCTCTACCCCTGCAGGGACCCTAACCATCACCTTCCCCCTGGCCCTGCCTCTCAACAGAAGCGTGCAACCAATCTGGAGTCACGGGGCGAGGGCCTCCAAGGGTTGGGGGTGTTGAGGAGGGACTGCTTGGAGGGGGGTAATTTAAAGAGAGACCAAAGGGTCCAGGCATGGGGGAAGGAAGAGGACTTAACAGACGGAGAGGCGGCTTTCACCTTTCTTCATGGCCTTGTCAATGAGCCGTTCCAGTTCCTTGGCCTGGCTGTTCTGGGGCTCTGTCTGCAGCAGCCCTCGAACGTACTTTAGGGCCTTCTCATATTCCTACACTCGGAGAACGAACACAGACACACACAGAGACACACGTTATCCACAGCCCAGCGCTCTACTGCTCCTCCTGCCCACCAGGCCTTCCCTGCTTGAGCCCTGGGGGCTCCTCCTTCCGCCTCCACCTGCACCCTCACTCCGGCCCCACCCCAAGGAGTAGAGTCCACAAACAACCCCAACTGTGTAGGGGTGATAAGCTGGGGAAGATAACAGCCCGGGGCTCGGGGCTGCACCCCAATCTGACGTCACCTTGCTCCCCACACCCTTGGCACCCTGATCCTCTCTCACCTTCCCTCAGAGTCCTGGTCTGATACCATGCTGCACCTCTGGACCCAACGCCACCCCCTGCCCGTTGCCCTTCTTCAGCCTTCCTTCAGCTCTACCCCGGAGGAAATAAGGCACTACAGCCCACCTAAGTAGGGCGGAGGGAAGAAGGGGCCCTTTCCACCTCACCTTGAGCCGGTAGTTCCCCACAGCCAGGTAGAAGACGTAATCCCGCTGCTCCTCTTTGCTCCCCTTGGGCAGCAGCTCTGCAGAGCGGGAGGGGAAGGGTGAAAACTGCTTTCTTTTCCTAATACCGTGTCCCAAAGACCCCTTCCACTCTCTGACTCTGTGATCCTGGGGAAGTCGCTGTCCTGAGTGTCCGTTTCAGCTCCCAGCCAGAGCTCTGGAGCAGGGTGGACCTAAGCTGCCCCAGCACCCCGGCAACAGACATCACGTTCTCAGTATCAAAGTCAACTCTGGCCTGCACATGTGAACTGACGGGAAATCAAGGCCTTGGAGGAGTCAAAAGGCAGCTCTACCCAGTTTTGGTATGTGCTGTGTTTCAAACTATACTGCCTTGCTGTTAAAAATAAGTTTGCACTTCCTACCCTGGTAAAAAATCACCTCAAAACTCACATTCAGTTAGCCTTCCCTGAATGACCCCACCTGACTTTCCTAATTCAGTGACTTCCCAGAAGCTTATGTGCTTGGTTGTACTCTTAAGCACTAGAATGTGTTGCTAAGTAGTTTTCAGGTGTTTATAAATCTTCCCAAGTATCTACTTTGTACTGTCTCAACTAGAATGGCAACACTTAGACCACTTCTACAGCTGTGCCCTGCTATGGAATAAACTTGAAAAATCTGAATTAGCTAAACAGACAAATGTAGGGTGAGAATATTTGCATTAAGAAAGGTTCTTATTTTTGTAGGTTTACAATATGCATTTGTTGTTAGTATACTCAGCCCTTTGGTTCTGATCTGTGGATTTAACCAATCTAGGATTGAAAATACTTGGGGGGGAAAAATCTGTACTGAAGATGTACTGATTTTTTTCTAGTCCTTATTCCCTAAACAATACAGTGTAACAACTATTTATACAGCATTGACGTTGTAGTAGGTATTTTAAGTAATCTAGAGATGGTTTAAACTATACAGGAGGATGTGCATAACGTTATATGCAAATGCTATATCATTTTATACAAGGGACTTGAGCACCTGTGTATTTTGGTGTCCTTGGAGGGTCCTGGCCCCAATCCCCCACAGATAACAAGGGGTGACTGCACACAGACTGTTTGTTTATAAATGATTACTTAACCAAGAGAAAGGGGATACAAGGTACAGAGAAATTTAAAGGTCAAGTATTGTGGCCTCTGACAAATGATGACCCACCCCAAAACAATGGAAAATAGGGTTCCAATCCAAAAGCACCATCTGCTCACAATTTTTTAGGACAGTCTTCTGTGCCTCTTCTATGCCATCCCCACAAAAGATTCTCAACAGCTGCTGGCTAAGCAACATGGTGAGGGGCAAGGAGCATGGGACTGAGACTCATAAGACAGAAGCTTCTAGTTCTAATTCCGCCACTAATTGATTATTTGTGTGACCTCAGACAAGTCACTTTCTCTACCATATCACCACAGTCCTGTGGGAACTGGCATGCTATGGCTCTGACTGGCAAAACAATGGTGGGTGGTAATTAGCTAACAGTTCACTGGGAGAATCAGACTAAGTACAGCTCTTTGCTGCAGTAAGTTTAAGGAAAGTAACAGCCAGGTGACCGTTTATAGGGGCCCATGTTGAAGAGCAGCCCCGATGGCAGTCGGGAACAGGAAAGTTGGGTAGCCCAGCACCTCACCCTCGAGCAGCGCGATGCCTTTACGGATGTCATCATTGTACTTGCTCCGCACCAGGCACCAGGCGTACTCAAACTGCGTGCTCTTGGACACCGAGCCTGCTGCCTTCTCAGACTGAAATTTTGTTTCAAATTTCTGCCATAGGGGAGGAGAGGAATCATTTAGAAATGAAGGGCGTCAACCATTCTCTAACTGGACATGGTGTCCACGTCCAGTTACACTCCATCTTCCTGTCTCTGCCCCATTTCCCTCGCGGGTCTTGGTACCTGGCAGCCCGTCTTCTGCTATCTCCATCCCTGGGACCCAGGCACTCTGCCCCCCAGGGCTGGCGGAAAGAAGCCCCCTCGATTTCTCGCCCCCTAGTGGTACCGAGCGGAGATGCCACCGGGTGGCAGCTCCAGGCACCACTCCCAGAGCAGCTGACCCCGAGTGGCTGAACAGTAAACACGCTGTCAGAACTGCTCAACAATAGCCCACGCGGTCCTCGTCTGAGATGGCTGGCCCCATCCTGCCCCACCCTGCCGGGTCCGGCTCTTTCCCATCTGCAAGACGGGAACAGAAATAGTGCCTATCTCCTAGAGCTACAAAGATTCAGATGTGGCATGCAATGCACTTAGCACCGTACCGGACGCAGTAATATGTGAAACTTTATGATGGTTGGTGTATTCCCTCAGCACTGAAGGCGCACCCCGAGCTCCCAACTCCTGCACGAACCCAGAACCCATCAGTCTTTCCATCGTCAGACTCCAGGCCTTTAGACTGAGGAGTGGTGGCTCATGAAACTACAACTCCCACTAGCCTCCGGAGCAAAGTGGGCCCTCGAGCAGGGGCCGGACGCTGCGGAGGCTGCCGGGAGCAGTAGTTCGGCTCCCCTTGGCCAAGCCGATGCTGGAAAGAGCGTTTGGCCAATGCCCGACTCGCCTCAGGACCCGCCCTCCGAATCTTCCCTTGCCCTCTCTTGGGTCCAGGCCTCACCCGCAAATCATCCACAGCCACCAGCTCGTTCAGCACGGCCTCCATGGCCGCCGCCCCTAAAGCCTCAACCAGACTCTACTGTGCCACAGTCTCCATGGCCCAGTGGCAGGGGCGGAGAGTCACTTCCGGCGTCCGGCGGATGCAGGAGCGACCGGCGACGCCCCGCCCCTTCCTCCTAGCACGGCCGGCGCCGGAGGAGGCGCTAGTGCGCACGCTCGGGAAGGTCCTCGCAGCCCGTGGGCAAAGTCACCGGACTCCTTCCCACACTTTAGTCTTCCCGGGTGCCCTAGCCTCTGTCTTCCTCCACGGAGGCTGCCCCAGGAAAGGGTGGGACTGTGTTTTGGTGGTTACCCCAAGGCTGAAAACAGCGGAAAGAGGAGGGTGGAAAGCCGGGCAGGGATCACATCACTTTAGGGACCAGTCTAACGCCCCCCAGAAATCTAGAACCCTGAAGGCCTGCAACAAAATCATAACTAGTAAGTACCAGGGTTTCCAGGGCCTCTGCTGACTTTTAAAATGCAAGAGGGTAGATAACTGGATCTGTTATCACACACCCAGAGACTGGAATACATCATAATAGGTACTATTAATGGGAATTTTTTCAAAGAGCTGTTGTCCCATTAGTTGCAGAGATAGTCCAAATATCATTAGATAAACCATCTTCTAGGAGTGACCCAGGGGGAAAGCCTGCCACACAGGGTCATACTGTGCAGTGAGGGGACTGAGAAGTAACTTTCACATTCTTTTTACCTAGATCCACAGTGCACTAATACACATTAGAATGTAAGTTCCATGAGGGCAGAGGCTATATCTTGTTTATCCGGCATGCAGCACAGCCTTTGGCACAGTGTGAATGCTCAATAAATATTTGTTGAATAAACACGGAATAAAGCAAATAATAGTGAAGAGGCAGTGAATTATCATCCAAAGACCTTTCATATTTGCAAAGCTCTTTCAATTTTTTTTTTTCCCTGTCCCCTGGGCTAGAGTGCTGTGGTGTCATCATAGCTCACAGCAACATCAAACTTTTGGGCTCAAGCGATCCTCCTGCTTCAGCCTCCCCAGTAGCTGGACTACAGGCACAGGCCACCACACCCGGCTGCTTTTTCTTTCTATTTTTAATAGAGACGTGGCCTCGCTCTTGCTCAGGCTGGTCTAGGAACTCCTGAGCTGAAGTAATCCTCCTGCCGTGGCCTCCCAGAATGCTAGGATTACAGGCATGAGCCTGTAAACTTTGGGAAAAACCTCAGTTTGGGAAACTGGCTCCCTAATGACCACTAGCATAAGACTCAAGAAAAATTCACACTCAAAGATGCACTGAGCACCTAATTTTGGCTGGGCCTTGGGGTGAGCACAGAGGATAAAAAGATGGACACAACATGAAGCAGATGAGCAAAACCAAAGACAGGAAGCAAACACTAGCAAGGAAGGGGACATAGGAAGGCCAAAGGGGCACTATTTCTATTAGGCTCATTTTGGGGGTAGTCTGCGCCATATTCACCTTTGTATTAGCTACAGCTCTTGGCATTGACCTGGCACTTGGTGAAAGCTCCATCAGAATTTGCTGAATGTATACATGCAGGGAGAGAGGAGAATAACTTAATCAGCTGGCTAAATTTTGTGCCAATGAAGAGATCCTAAATCTGAGTTTGTGTCTTTTCCAGTCTAGTTAGCATAGCTGTCCACCTTCGATCACAGATGTGGTGGGAAGTAGTTCCTGCTAATTTTACATCCAAATTATGTCCAAGCCTGTGTCATCTCTACCTGGATGACTTCAACAGCTGCCTCACTGGTCCCCGCCTCCATTTGCCCCATTCACATCTATTTACCACCCAATACTCATAGCGAGTTTATGAAAACACAATTCTTAATTTACTTCCTCATTGCCCTTAGAACAAAGGTTAACATCTTGTAACACAGCCTACAAGGTCTTCTGAGGTCTGGTCCCCGATTCTCTGTCTCACCTTTCTCTGAGTGGCCCCAGGTCCTTTGCACATGCAGTCCCCTCTATTTAAAACATCTATCCCCTACTCCTTTGCTTATCTGGCTCATTAATTCATTCAAGATTTAATGCATTCAGCAAATACTGATTAAGCACAAAGTGGTAGAGATCAGTACTGAATAAAGTCCTTGTTCCCATGGAGCTTACATTTTTGTGGGGAAAACAGAAAAAAAAATAAATAAAAACACTGTGACATAAGAGGAAATATATATTTGGTCTCTGTTCTGGTTCCTAATACAAGGTTCCTAAAATCCTTGTAATTTCCTGAGTGATGCAGTATAGGAGCATCTTAAACAGAGCTCCTAAATTCTTGGAATTCATGAGTGACAGGAGTGTCTTCTGTTCTAATGATGTGACTCTTGATGGGCTCCTAGATAGCGTCAGGATGGAGGCTGGTCACCAGAAAGGCCAAGCCATGATTAAAAGCTTGGAACTTTCTGTCCCAGTCACCTATACTCTGGGGAAGGGAGAGAGGCTGGAGGTTGAGATAATAATCGATCGTGCGCACACGATAAAGCATCCATAAAAATCCCTCAACTCTGGGGTTCAGAGAACTTCTGGGTTAGTGAACACATTAGACGTGCTGGGAGGACATGGAATCTCCAAGTCCCTACCCCATACTTCGCCCTTTGCATCTCTTACATTTGGCTGTTGAGTTGTGTCCTTTATAATAAACTGGTAATAGTACATAAAGTGTTTCCCTGAGTTCTATGAGCTGTTATAGGAAATTATCAAACATGAGGAGGGGGTCTTGGGAACCCCTGACTTACAGCCAGTTGGTCAGGAGTACAGGTGGTAACCTGGGAGTCATAAGTGGAGGCAGTCTTGAGGGACTGAGCCCTTAACTTGTGGGGCTGGATGCTAATTCCATGCAGATGGTGTCAGAATTGAACTGCAGGACACCTAGTTGGTGTCCACAGAAAATCAGAGGATTGCCTGGTGTCCAAAAAACCCACACGTGTGGTGTCAGAAGTGTTGTGAGAGTCAAGAAATAGTTTTTCATTTAAATGCAATAATGTAATGAGTTGAAAGTGCTAAGAAAACAAATAAAGCAGGGTGAAGGAATGGGAGAAGAGGAGGATACTACCGTAGGAGTGCTCAGTGAAGCCCACTCTGAGCAGGTGACACGTGAGCAGAGCCCAAACATGAATGAATAAGTCACACAGGTAAATGGGACAGGAACATTCCAGGCACATAAAGCAGCAAGGACAAGAGCCTTGAGGAGGGAGCATGCAAAGGTTGTCCGAGGCAGTTGGCAATGAGGTTTGGATGTTTTGTCCCCTCCAAATGTTATGCTGAAGTTGATCCCCTATGCTGGAGGTGAGGCCTGGTGGGAGGAGTTTGGGTCATGGGAGCAGATCCCTAATGAATGGCTTGGTGCTGTCTTCCTGGTAAGGAGTGAGTACTCTATTAGTTCTCATGAGAGCTGGTTGTTTACAAGAGCCTGGCACCCTGCCCTCTCTCTCTTGCTCCTCTTCTCACCAAGTGATACGCCTGCTCCCCTTCACCTTCCGCCTTGATTGGAAGCTCCCTGAGCCCCTCACCAGAAGCAGATGCTGGCGCCATGCTTCTTGTACAGCCTACAGAACCATGAACCAAATAAACCTCTTTCCTTTATAAATTACCCAGCCTCAGGTATTTCCTTTATAGCAACACAGAACAGACCAAGACAGTTAGGAAGCTAAGGTGGCCCAGTGGAATGGGCAAAGGAAAGAGTGACAGAAAATGAGGGCAGATCACACAGAGCCCTGTAGGCCATGGTAAGGAATTTGGATTTAATTTTATGTGTAAAGGGATCTCTCTAGCTGCTGCCTGGAGAAAAAGTGGTAGGGGCCAGAGTGAAAGCAGGAGGCCACTGAACAAGACACTGTGATGGGCCAGGCACGACCATTGGTGACCCGGTCTACAGCTGTACTGGTGGAGGTGAGAGATTCAGGCTGTATGTTCAGAAAGTAGAGTCGCTGGGATATGCTGAATGGATGGCATGTGAGAGGGGACACTAGGATGACAAATTGGTTTTTGCCCTCACTGGCCTGGTGAACTCCTACTCATCCCAAGTTCTTGGCTCAAAGATTCTTGCTTAGGGAAGGCCTTCTCTGGCAACCCAGACTAGGTGAGGTCTCCTAGTAGAGGGAAAATGTTACTAGTACTACATTTTTAGAACATAAAACTATAATACGTGCCTTGCTCTCTTTGCTAACACTGTTTCTGTGAGCCACTTGAGGATTGGTTTGAGTATGATACTAAAACCTGCCAAGAGCCAGAGACCCTATTCTGCTCTCATCCACTTTTTCCCACCTAATGGAACACTCACACATGACATGTTGCCCAAAATCACACCCAGGAAGGTGCTATTAGCTCCATTTGACCCAGGAGGAAATTGAAGCTCAAAATGGTTAAGTAATCTGCCCAACGTCACAGAGCTAGAAGCTGGGATCTAAACCCAAGACCTGCACTAGGTTCCTGCTGCCTCTTCATGTAAGAGGACAGAGACAGGGCTGTGTGTTCAGAGAAGAGGAGAAATTACTTAAAAGCTGCGGTCCCCAACCTCCGAGCCGAGGCCTAATACCGGTCCATGGCCTGTTAGGAAATGGGCTGTCTATCGCCACCTGAGCTCTGCACCACCCTCCCCCAACGCACAACACCCCATCCCACCATGGTCCATGGAAAAATTGTCTTCCATGAAATCAGTCCCTGATGGCAAACAGGTTGGGGACCCTTGACTTAAAGGAAAAATAGAAGGAAACGTTAGGACATGTTCCTAAGTACACTCTAGTTATTCATCTGTAAAAAAATTTAGCCAAAATTTGTAACATTTTTGTTGATCTACAATAGAGAATTCACCCACTACTTCCCTTAAGCAGTGAGTGAACTGGGAAGGAATAATTCAGGTTAATTCAAAACCAAAACAGGCAAAGCAATCTCTGAGAAACCATTTTTTACTTAGTATAGTACTATAGTAAAATTAAAAATGAACCCCCCTAAACCAGTACCAGTTCTGCTGAAATTGTTGTAAAATTGATTCCACCCTATTGTCCTGTATTTTTTCTCCCTACTATTTGTCAGTTTGTCATCATCATTTGTGTGATGATATGATTAATGCGGGACTCCTGCCCTAGATTAGAAGCTACATGTGGGCAGGGTCTATGCCTGTTTTGCTTATATTATGCCCCTAGAACCCAACTCAGTAGATATTCAATTGTAACTGTTGCATAAATGGATATTGCTGTTGCCATTATTACTTTTTGGAAAGCAATGAAGCAATATATAGTAAGAGCTATAAGTAAAATGCAATATTATTTGGCTAAATAACCTACTCCTTTGGGGAAATATTCAATGAAAGGAGAAAAACAGAGGAAAAGGAATATATGAAGATATTCACTCCTGCATTATCTGTGAAAGTAAACAAACAACAAACATGCCAGGGAATGGTTTTATTACATGACAATACATTGATATAATAGAATAATATACAGCCTTAAAATCACACTCATATGGCTTCTAAGCATGTGGATGGTAATATTCAAAACAAAAAAGTATGTACTTCTCAAATTCAGTCAGGTAGTTGGGCAGAAAGGAAACTGACATTTTTGGTTAGTGAGACTAAAACCCAGAACTGGTATTTGTTAGCAATCTGGGTTCTGGGCCTTCCCCTTGAGTACACCAGCAGTTGGGACCTTTTGTAGTGGCTGGCCCAGGAGAAGTGCTCAGCAAACACCCAATGAACAGGATTCCACTATTTGTGTTCTTCTAATTTTCAGTAATCTCTCTACTTCCCAGTTTCATCTACTATCCAGTTAGGAAGCCCTATCAACCGCAAATTCATTCAACCACCCATCCAACAAACCTGTATTAAGAACTATGTGTCAGGTACTCTTTTAAGCGCTGGGCAAGAGAAATGAACTAAACAGAGTCCTTGCTCTCATGGAAGTCACAGCTTCGTGGAAGAGACAAGACTACTAAAGAATAAATATATGTCAGGCCATCCTCGCCTCCATTCCGTCACCGTACTCTAACCTACAGATTTTCCCCCTCAACCCAGTCTGGCTACAAGTTGTATTTCAAAGTGCAAATCGGAACTCATATGTCCTTATTAAAATACCGTGTAGGCTACTCAGGATTCTGTTTAAATTCCTTTTCGCGCACATGAAGATCTTAAAGTTCGCCCCTGCTTACCTTTCCAGCTTCATGTCCAGCAACCCGCGCACCCTGCACACGCAGACGTCTTCACCACAGCCACTTTTCTTCTACTCGGAGTGCTCCTTCCACCCGCAATGCTCTGTCAACCGGAGATCCTCGTCCACCAAACACTGGAGAGCCTGAGTGGCAGGGTACTGCTAGGCCCAGGGACGTCACCCCTCCACGAAAGCTTTCTTCTATCCGGCTCCTTGGAGGCACAGCATCCTGAGCCTAGGAGTACAGCAGTTACCGCCCAGTCCTACAGTCCTATATGTGGACACGGACTGTGCCGCGTTCATCTCTGCCAAAGGGCAAGCGCCCAGGAATTGTCTGTTGGACGTATGAAACAGTAACCGGCAGCTGTTCCAAAAAGAACAGAACCCCCGAGCGTCTGCACTTCCGGGTGGCTCTGGAGGGAGGGAGGGAGAAACGGAGAGAGGTGCCTCCTCTGGGACCGCTCTAGGAGGAGGGCTCGGTGGTCTGGAGGACAAGGAACGACTCCAGGGAAAAGCGCGGCATCTGCGTCGGCGTCTGCGCAGTAGCCGCCCTCCGAGGGAAGGCGGGGCCGAGCCGAGCCCGGGGCGGGGCGCGGGAACCCCGGTGGCCAATTGACGGCGCGGCTCCGCGGGAGGGGCGGGGCGCAGCGCAACAGGGAGGTAGAAGGGAAAGTCCTTGGCATTCATCGGTGGTTTGTGACTGCAGTAAGGAGGAGAGCAATGATCCCCCACCACACCACCAAAAATCTTTGCCTTAGGTGATTAAGAGTCGCACCTTGCTGGATCCAGCCATGTTCTCCTACTCCTGAGTCTTCACTGTAACCCGTCACTGTTTAGTGTCTCAAACCTCCATTCAAACGTGCTCCACCCAAGCCCAGGGACTTAACGTTTGCTCCAGTAAGTATCTTTCTTCCCACTCCTCAGAATGCTGTCCCACTTCTGGATCAATCTAATACACAGTGGAAGGATGTTAGGAAGAGACCAGTTCACGCCAGCCCTGATGACCTGCACAGCAAATTCCTGGGCTATACCGACTTCCAAACCCCTCCTACATTTACTTGTCTGTAGTTTAGGTTAAAAACCAAAGTATTCGGAGCAGGTAGAGGAGAGTGCTAATTTCTGACTGTCATAATGTCTCGGTCCTGTTCACGGCTGAACTCTGAAGTGTTGCTCCAGTTCTTGGGCTCCGGGAGGCTTGGAAGAATTACAAGCATTGGTCCACCCTAGGGAGAGAGATGACAGACACTCAGGAAGTATGTGTGAAGAATTTATTGTAAGGAAAATTTAAGGGTGCAAAGTGAAAGACCTTCCATAAGGTGAAACGGGTCTGTCTCCACGAGTGGAGAAGACCTTACTTAACTCTAAAATTCCTCCTTTTGTATGCTAGTAGTTTATGTTGTTATAAAGGTCAGCTCTGACCTAAAGAAAATTCCCAGAAGTCTTTCCTGGGATTTTTCCAGGCATGGACATAACTTAAAGGTTATATTCCAGTCATTCCTTTCTCCTGTATATGTGATGGGGAAAGTCACCGTTTATGGTGTTTTTTTTATTTTTTGACTGGTGATCACTTTTCTATGGTCTAATTACCACATTCTTTAAGACTGAAATAACTGTTTCCCTGGTTATTTTTCTATAACTATTTTCTTCTTACTGTTTTTCTTTAACTGTTTCCTCCTTCATGTTTTTCTGCCTCTATCATTCCATTACCTCTTGTTTTTCTGTCCCTAACATTAATAAATAAATTTTGCAGAGATAAGGTCACGGAGACCGAGGTCTTTGTCCTACAGTCCTTGGGAATGAGGAGCTAACAGGCAAGGGGAGAGGTTCCACATGATAACTGCCTAGGACCTGGAGCCTACTTGTAGAGTATTCGATTCTTTTCTTTCCTGCTGTATTATTTAAAGCCGTGATTTAGATGATACTCTGTCTCTCTGGTCTGGAATGCAGTTTTCTTCATTGGAAAAATATCTGCTTTGCCATATGATTCACAGGAACACATTGCAACAAAAAGGAGATTTATTTTCTTTCCTTTCAACTAAACAAGCTTATCCGTAACTTTTATTCTTTTCCCTTTTGCCTAGTTTTCCACCAAGTGGGCTGTTCACTGTATCTGCACACTGATAAAACCTAACAATCTCCTAAGGTTTTGTTCTGTGTAACCTTGGCTCTGCGCCTGAACTTCCTGTTTCTCCATTGTTTCACTTCCTGTTGGTTCACTCCTGCTCTATGCCTTCGGCTCCCATGATTTTCTGCCTCCTTTGTAACTGACACCTCAAAGAATGATTTATTGACAAAATCATAAAAGCTTATTTTAAATGAGCCTTGTGGTCAAGTGCTAATAAGAGGGAGCGTTCTTGGCCAGGGTTTAAGTAAAATAGGCAACTGCCTCTTTTTTCATCCTTGAGCCTACATGATTGGAAATCAAATAGGCGTCAGCGTGTTCCCTTTTATTTTGTTCTTAGCTTATTTTCCTTAAACTCCAACAAATTCAGCAATGTTTTCACCAAGGAGAAGTGTTAAGCTACACAAGAGAATTCAGATGTATTCATTCATCCACCTATTCATTTAGCAAATATTTATCCAACACATGTGCAGATTATTAGTAGAAAAATGAGCCTAGAGTTGACTTAAGCTCAGCTAAGGGCAGCATCCCTAGTCTCTGCCTCCCCAAGATCTAAAAGGCAACAGTTACAATCATTACATTTGATGGTATCACCAGCATACTTAATGGCTTTATGCATAGTTTTTTAATGTCTAAAGCTGTTAGGAATATTAAATTAATTATGGCCCACTTTACTTGTACGACAACAAAGATAAAGCAACCTTTATTGATGATGACACTTCTGGACCAGAATTTAATTTACTATTGCAATGAGGCAGAGTTGTGACAGCACCAGGAGTGACTTATGAGGACTTAGCTCCCCACAATCTCCATTAGCCTCCCCAAACCACCCCAAATAATTAGGTTATTGGTTTTACTAAAATATGAATGCTAAATATGCAGACACAGCTTCACCCCCTTCCAATCATGTTACCACCCTAAGTCCGTGCTATGTAGCTATTCTGGAATTTTCACTGGTTCTCTCCCACGTTTCCTCCATAGCATCTTAGCTTCAAGCTCCTAAGTATCTAAGACAGCCAATATTGGTCAGTTGTTTCAAGGTCATCCTGAAGGAAACCCTGACTAGTTACCATCAAGAAAATCAACTTACCACCACCACAAGAATAAACATAATAAGCATATCTGTCAGCCAGAAAACTCAAAACTATTTCCATGGAATGATGTCTTTACAGCTACTTATTTCAGTACACAAATATTTTCTGTTGTTTGCTCTTAAATAAAGTTACTATCAGAGACAAATCTTATCCTACTATATTGATATTCAGAAACACTTTTCCCCTTAAGCTTGCATCTAAAACTGCATGGATATCTAATCAATAGTTTCCCTTTTCCTTGAATGGGGAATTGGTGATATTTATATTTTCTTTTGTTTCTGTATGTGAAACTGGGAGTGAAAACAAGATGTTGACTGAAAAGCAGGAACATTCTGCAGAAGCGAAATCACAGTTGCTATATTGAGAAGATGGTCCCAGCTGCTGTCCACACAGCCGTGTCTGTGATTAGGAGGACAACTTGGAGCAGCACTGGGGAAACTCTGTGTGGGAGAAACTGCAGTCTGGGCTCAATGATTATTGTACATCAGATAGTTCCTACATAAAAGAAATCCCATAGGTATTTAGCAGAATTCAGAACACAACGTCACAGTATTCATGTTGGAGATAAAAATCTTTGAATGTAATGAGTATGGGAAAAATTTTACATCTTACTGAACATCAAAAAACACTAGAGAAAAACCATGTGAAGGTAAGGAATGCAGGAAAGCATTTCAGTGAAGCTCAGATCCTATTAGACACAAGAATATTTATAGTGGAGAGAAATTCTATGAATGCGATAAATGTGGGAAAACCTTCAGCAGAGTCCAAATCTTAAATGACATTGTATAATTCATACAAGAGAGAAATGTAGTTAATGTGGAAGAGCTTTCAGGGAAAATGAAAACTCATTCGGTGTATATAGTTCATATTGGAGAAACAATCTTTAAATGTGGGAAATCTTTAATTAGAGCCTCACACCTTATTCAACATCAGGGAATTCACACTAGAGACAAACCAGATGACTATAAAGTGGGTGGGAAACTCTTCAGGCAGGGCTCAGGGCTTTGCAGGCACCAAGAATTCACAGTAGAGAGAGGCCATATGAGTGTCATGACTATCGGAGGCTTTCAATCGGTGCTTAAACCTGGGGCCACATCAGGTCATTCATATAGGAGAGAAACCAAGAAAGTGTAGCACAGGCAGAAATGCATTCTGGGAAAGTGTAAAACTTATTCAAAGCCAGGCACAATGATACGTGCCTGTAGTCCCAGCTATTTGGGAGGCTGAGGAGAGAGGATCTCTTGAGGCTGGGAGTTCAAGGCCAGCCTGAGCAACATAGCAAGACCCCATCTCTAAAAAAACAAAACAAAACACTTATTCAGCATCAGATAATTCCAACTGGAGAGAAACCTTATTTGTGCAAAGCATGCAGGAAATTTTTTGGAGGAAGTTCAACCCTTCCTCAGAAAATTCCTACTGGAGGGGAAAACCTTGTAAGTACAAGGAATGTGGGGAAGACTGCAGTTGGTGATTAAGCCTGATTCATCATCTGATGATGGATTCATCATCCATCATCATCATGTTGGAAAAAAGCCTTGGGAATGTGAAGAATGTAGAAAAGGTTCAATTCAAGCTCACCTCTTTCTGGCTATCAGACAATTCATAGTGAAGAAATGATTTGGGGGAAGTTTTCTGGAGGACAGTAAGCTTATTAAACATCAGAGCATTTATACCAAAGATTAGTTCTGCAAACGTAAGATTTTTAATGATGTGCTTTATTCCAAAGCACAAAATCTTCTCCTGTCCAGCAGTTTCTTAGTACTTTATACTTCCATAATGCCAGTTAGCACATGGTCTTATATTTTGACTTGTGTGAGATTTTCTCCCATGCCATGGGGTCTTAAATACATATTTATTAATATTAAATCTAAAAAGTAATAAATATAGGAAAACAGCGACCTTTTAGAAGTCCAGAATTCCAAAGACATTGAAGGTGTTTGAGGGCCAAGACAGAGAGTCTGTTCTGAATGAGATGGAGGTGTAGTAGCAGCATCGAGCTACCTCTGATATCACTGTGGCTTGTTCATGGTTACACCCTGTAAATGTGGTCACTCCCATGAGCTACAATTCTGTATTGTTAAGGATCGCTTCAGATGGGTAATGGCTGGGCTACTATAGTTTAATGGAATAATCTTAATTTTCAGTGTAAAGTAGGAGGATGCCAATGTGATGAAAGCTGTGTGTTTGTTTTATATTAAAATCTTAGAGGACCAGACTTGGTGGCTTGTGCCTATAATCCCAACACTTTGGCAGGCCAAGGTGGGAGGATCACTTGAGGCCAGGAGTTTGAGCAACATAGCAGGTTCCTGTCTCTACAAAAAAATTTAGAAATTAGCCAGGTGCGGTAGTGGCATGTGTCTGTAGCTACTTGGGAGGCTGAGGTGGGAGGATTGCTTGAGCCCAGGTGTTCAAGGTTACAGTGTGTTATGATTGCGACACTGCCTTCCAACCTGAATGGTGGAAAAACTTGGAATTTTATAGTAGGAAGTGATGGAAGATCTTTAACTGCTCATTTTTCAAATGACAAAATAAGATCAAAGAGGTTGGGTAATTTTCTCAAGGTTTAGTAGCTAGGAATGGAAGCCCTCCTAGGTCTTTTGACTCTACAAATTATCTACAGCAATTTTTAAAGCACTGGTATCTCTTTTGATAGGTAGTAGGTCAACTTTTTAAAAAAAGTAATTTTGATTTAAAATCATCTGTTTCTGGTCAAAAGTCAGGTAGCTCAGTTGCTCATGAAGAGGGACGCCTGCATGAGCTAGATTACTCAAAATGTTCCAGTATAAAAGAAACCCCCTCCCAGCACTTGGAAATGTTCAAATGAGAGAAAGGATGTTCCAGGAGGCCAGCTGTGTCTAGGAGCTGAACAGAGATTGCTTCCTCTGAAAAATATTAATAAGATCCTATCAAGCTGGGCAAATCTAAGAGCTAGCAAAGGCATTGAACCTTCCTAAATGTCAAAATTGTTAAGATATTTTTAAAACTCTTGAGACTTTTATTGATTTGACAACCGACAGGATGAAAGCAGTGGAAAAACATGAAGACATCTATATCTTATATAAGGTTTTCTATACTGGGAAGGTTTTTGTTCAGCATTGAATTGCCTGAGCTTTGTGTGTTACGGGCTGAATTGTGTCCTCTAAAATTCCCATGTTGAAGTCCTAACCTCCGGGACCTCCGAATGTGACTGTATTTGGAAATAGGTTTTTTCAAAAAAAAATAGGAAATTAGGTTAAAATGAGGTCATTAGGGAGGGCCCTAACCCAGTATGACTCGTGTCCTTCTAAGAAAAGGAGATGAGGGCACAGACACTCAGAGGGAAGACAATACGAAGACACGGTGAGAAGGTGGCCATCTGCAAGCTCAGGAGAGAGGCCTCGGAAGAAACCAACTTTCTAACACCTTGAGCTCAGACTTGCAGCCTCCAGAACTGTGAGGAAATCAATTTCTGCTGTTTAAACCACCCGGTCTGTGGGACTGTGTTATGGTGGCCCTAGCAAACTAATACAACATGCAAAAGTCAACTAACTCATGTCTTTTCATAATTATACAGAAACATTTTTTACACAGTCCTGGTGAGTGCACAACACAATCTTCCTTTGGGTTCAGTTTTTCTTTTCTTTTTTTTTTTTTAAGACAGAGTCTCACTCTGTTGCTTGGGCTAGGGTACGGTGGCGTCAGCCTAGCTCACAGCAACCTCAAACTCCTGGGCTCAAGCCATCCTCCTGCCTCAGCCTCCCAAGTAGCTGGGACTACAGGCATGTGCCACCATGCCTGGCTAATTTTTTATATATATTTCTAGTTGTCCGGCTAATTTCTTTCTGTTTTTTCCTTAGAGACAGATCTCGCCCTTGCTCAGGCTGGTCTCGAACTCCTGAGCTCACAGGATCCACTCACTTTGGCCTCCCAGAGTGCTAGGATTACAGGCGTGAGCCACCGCGCCCGGCCAAGGGTTCAGGTTTTCTATTCCAGAGTTTTGCCGATCTGATTCCTAGACAAGCCTTGTGCACTCCTGGCCTCTGATTGTTTCTGCCGTGCCCTCTGAGTGTGGGATGCAGACACGGCTTTTCAGACACTGGTGTTTAACTCCAAAAAGGCACGAGGAAAAGGACTTCGTATATCTTCTGTGATCGTGGAGGGTCTGTTGGCCCATTGCTAGTCTCAGAACCCTCCTTGGTGTTCTGGAGGAGCTTTGGGGAGGGGGATAAGGGCTGAGCTTCAGAAGGACGTGAGGGTGGCCTTTCTGTGCTCGGTGAAGGGCTAGACTCGGAGACCTGTGAGCACTAACACACTTTCCTCCACTTCTCTGGCCAGGCCTGGGTTGTCTCACCTGCCCTCAACTCTCAGAACTTCCAGCTGTGCCAACCCTACAGGAAGATCTGGGTAGGAGCACTCTTCATTTTGGCCACACACTCTGCAGCTGCACAGGACAGTGAGACAGGAGCCATGTCCCAGTTGACCCTGATGAAAAATTTGATAAAGACGTTTAGCCCGAAGGGCAGGACAGAAAGGCCCACCTTTGTGAAGGTGTATACTGCAGACTAATAGTACTGGCCATATGCCTAGTACTATGTGAAGTATAAGCACACAAAGATAAAAAACCAAAACAAAACAAAAACCCTAGCATCTCCCCAACACAAGCTCATTGTCTAATGAGGGAAAATAGGTAGAGCAATGATTATGATCTGAGGGGCAGAGTGTTCTTATTCAGTTGTGCCTCTCACCAGAGCACAGACAGAAAGGGTCTTGAACACCAGACTGCAGAGTTAAATAAAAATTTAGAAAAGGAAACGGCAGAGCTGAGTTTTGAAAGGTGAGTAGTAGTTGGTCATGTGGAGAACGGTTTAGTGCAAAAGACACAGTTTAACGCAAAGGCTGAGACTTTGACTTTGGAGTGGTGCTGGTGAATTGGATGAAGCTCCAGCCTCTAATAGCTGAATGACCTTGAGCAAGTTTCTCAATCTGTCAGCCTCAGTTTAATCATCTGCAAAATGGAAACAATAATAACCATTTCATGTTGTTATTTTGAGGGTCACATGAAATAATGCACATTGCCTGGAAAAAAGTAGGTGCTCAGTAAATCACAAGGGATTCCCAAAGAAGGAAATAAAGGATTGTTATATATACAGGGGGAATGGCATGGGGAAAGGGGGGAAGCTTGTGATGATGCAGGGCCTCGTGTGCTATGTTGAAGGAGCTGGGGCTTCATCCCTTGGGCAGTGGGGAGCCACTGTGAGTTTTAAGCAGGAGAAGAGCACAATCAGATTTATGTCTTAACAATATCGCTCAGGCAGCACCACGGAGCATGGACTGAGAAAGTGGGGAGTGGTTTAGGGAGAGGCTGGGTCAAGGCAGGGGATGGAGGGTGACTCCAGAGGTGTTTGACAATAGGATCACCCGGCCTTGGTAATGAACTGGATGTAGAGGACGAAGAGAGAGGACGTGCAGTGGAGGAAGAGCAGTTGTCCTGTGCTGGGGACAGAAGGGCCTTAAATCAGGAGGACATGCTGGGCAGGAGGTGGAGGCCTCACGTGCACTGTGTGGCATGAGAAGGGAGGCGAACTTGAGTCAGTCACCAATAGCCAGTGGTTTAACCAATGATGCCTCCATAATGGAAGCTCCACAAAACCCCTAAACGCTGGGGTTAAGAGAGAGATTCCAGGCTGGTAAACACGTCGAGGTGCTGGGAGGGTAATGTGCCCAAGAGGGCCTAGAAGCTCTGTGCCTCCCTCCTCCGCATCTCTTCAGTTTGGCCATTCCTGAGTCGTAGCCTCTGTAATGACCCAGTAAATGTAAGTAAAGTGTTTCTCCAAGTTTTGTGAGCCATTACAACAAATTACTGAACCTGGGGAGGGGGTCGTGGGAACCCTGATATATTAGCCAGTTGGTCAGAAGTACAGGAGGCCTGGGACTTGTGACAGGTGCCTGAAGTGGGGACAGTCTTGTGGGACTGAGTCCTTAACCTGTGGATCTGATGCTAGCTCCGGCTCGTGTCAGAACTGAATCGAATCATTTGGATAGCTAGTTGGTGTCCGGAGAGTTGGAGAATTAGTTGTCGCTGTGGGAAAAAACCCCCATTTGGTGTCAGCAGTGTTGTGAGTAGAAACAGATCGTAGAGTGAGATACGAGGTTGCAAATATTGCAACCTGGCTGTAGTTAGCGTTTTTATCTTCTTTTTTATTATTTAAATAAATTATTTTATTGAGGGAGATAAATTACTCAGATGTTAACCGGTTGTGGGAATCAGGTTTGTTGGTAGAGGAGAGAGGCCCAACACCTATTCCTATTTCTCCATTGTTCAGTTTCTCATGGGCCACTTTCCATTCGAAGGATTCCAGAAACCAAATAAAACAGGATTCTTTCAGCTCTCAGCCAAGAGTCTGGTCTCAGCCAAGGCTGAAATATATTAATAATTTATTGTTCAGATTCCCCTGGAGGATTAAAATGTCTCTTTCACATCCCCGCTCTTGTTCTCTTTCCCAGGCACTCATTCTTCAAGCACTTTCTCATCTTCCGATCAAGATCATGACAATGACCAACACATTTCCGAATGGTGTGATTTTTTGTGACATTCCTTTAGCACGTTCATCAAGATGTTGCGTTATTCAGCGTGCAAGTGTGGGGATAAGTCAGGTTGCATCTTTAAGAAGACGGTGACAGATCCCAGCAGGAGGAACTAAACTCCTGGAATGTGCACATAGCTACCGGGTAAGACAGTATTCTCTATGTGCCAAAGGGTAGGTCAAGATGAACCAGGGTTTCAGCATGTTAAAAGTAAACGTGTGGATTCATAATGCCCACCTGGTGCCTGGTTTGGGTCTATGTTTGGTGACATGGCAGGTAGGTGACTAGAAGAATTTTGACTCTTGAACTCAAGTGGGATTTCCTGGGCAAGGACATGTCACATATGTCCCTGCAGTTTGCTGCAGGAAAAGATGTGTCTGTGCTGTCCCTGCAGGGGAGGCCAAGAGAGTGTGCGTCTGACCCCTCCAGCCTTCATCTATTAATATCTTTTTCCTGCTATTCCTGCATTGGATCCTTTGCCCTAATAAATCTTAACCTAGAGTATAACTTTATCTGGAGTTACATGGGTCCTTCCAGGGGAATCACTAATCTAGTTGTGTGGGGCCACCAAGACAGGAAGTTGCTTTTTCAAAACAATGAATTCAGTTTTTAAAACGATTATAAAATCGTTATAAGACTTTTCAAATGATCTATTTTGTATCAAGTGAGTGTTGGTAGTTTGTAGTTTTCAAGTAATTTGGTATATTTCATCCAAGTTGTTGAATATTTATTTATTTACTTACTTACTTAGAAACAGGGTCTTTTTTTTTGAGACAGAGTCTCACCCTGTTGCCTGGGCTAGAGTGCTGTGGGGTCAGCCTAGCTCACAGCAACCTCAAACTCTTGGGCTCAAGCGATCCTCCTGCCTCAGCCTCCCGAGTAGCTGGGACTACAGGCATGCGCCACCACATATGGCTAATTTTTTCTGTTTTTAGTTGCCCAGCTAATTTTTTCTATTTTTAGTAGAGACAGGGTCTCACTCTTGCTCAGGCTGGTCTTGAACTCCTCAGCTCAAGCAACCCTTGAGAATTGGAATTTGTTTGATGTTGTGTTTCTGGATATGAGTAATTATTAAGAGGAAATATGACTCTTTTTTTAAAAAAAAACAGTATGGCTCCAGAAATGCATTAGAGAGAAAAGGGATGGATACTTAAAATAAGGATATTGTTAAAATGTTATCTATATTGTGGGACTTTTGTGCAATCCCTGACATCACGGTGAACATGTTTTGTGATTATTTTCCTCTCGTCCTTTTCATCTCATCCAATTTCTTGGCCATGTAGACAACTGACCACATTTAACAACTCTCAAGATATTTTTCAATCTCTAAGTGACTCTCGCCAACTCCAACATATCTACCTTGTGTTTACTGTGAACATTCTGAAAAACTAAGAGCAATGAGGGGACTAAACTTATCAAATATTAAAACATTTTATAAAGTAAAATAATTACATGCTGGAGAATGTACAAGAAGATATATAAAATAGCGATTCAAGAAAAAGATCCAAATTGAAATGGGAATTTAACACATGTCAAAGGCAAAATTTCAAAATAGCTGTGCAAAGAGTGTTCACTAGATGGTGTTGAGGGAACTGGTTCATCATGGGTGGGAGAGGGCAAGCTGGCGCATTAGTGCAATCTTTACATTATGTTAAATTCTACTTGGATCCAAGATTTAAATAAAAAATGAATCATAAAAGTACTGTCAGCTGGGCATGGTGGCACCACACACCTATAGTCCCAGCTACTGGGGAGGCTGAGGCAGGAGGATTGCTTGAGCCCAGGGGTTTGAGGCTGTAGTGAGCTACGATGACGACATTGCATCTAGCTGGGGCTACAGAGCAAGACTCTGTCTCAAAAAAAAAAACCAAAAAAACAAAAAACAAAAAAAACCCCTATCCCTAACCCTAACCCTTTACTGTTAAAAAAGGGTTAACATTTTAACAATTTCTCTAATTTCATATTGTGAGACAGGGATCATGAACAATGAATGGGCTGACACCAAAGCAGGAACTTTTGCAGCAGAATCACAGATGGCTGCAAAGGAGATGGTCCCATGGGACGCTGACCAAGTCCCTGAGTTTGGAAAGGTCTGTGACGATGGAGACATCCCAGAGAACCCTTTTAGGGATCCCAATCCAGGAGTGTGATGAATATGGAAAAAACTTGCCATTCCATTTACATTTTTTAGAAGTGAGAAAAACCCCAAATAAAATATGTATGGCCAAGTCTTGCTACAGAATTTAGAATTTATTTGATATTACAGTATTCACATTAGAGAGAACATCTTTGACTGTTACAGACAGTCAAATACAGAATACAGACAATTTTCCTTGGGGCTCCCATCCCATTGAACATTGTAATGTTCATCTTGGAGAGAATCCCAAGGGATGGGGGAGGCACTGTCAGCATTCCAACACAGCGTCAGCTAATTCACATGCAGTAGAAACTCTACAGATGCATAAATGTGCACGGGCTTAAAGGAAAGTAAAGCTCATTCAACGTCAGAGAATTCACACTGGAGAAAAACCATATGTACGTAATGGCTATAAAAATCCTTTTGGATGGTGCTCAGAGCTAATTAGACATCTGGGATGTCGTAGCAGAGAGGGGCCCTCTGAGTATAATGGATGAGGAAGAACATTCAATCAGAGCTCCATCCTCAGACAATACCAGCTAATTCATTTGGGACTTAAACTGGTCCTATGCGATGAATATGGAAAGCTATCTAGGGGAAGTGTGGCGTACATTGAACATTAGATCATTCATTCTGGAAAGAAGATTATGAGTATAATCAATGTGGAAAATCACTTGGGGATAGCTTAGCACTTTTTCATCACTGGAGAATTCACAGGAAAGAATTGCTGTCGTTGTAGAGGCTGTGAGAGAGCTTTTTTCAGTAATCAGGCTAATTCATACTGGAGACAAACCTCGGTGATGAAGACTGGGGAAAAGCCTTCAGTTCTTTTCCTTATTGGACTTCAGAAAATCCTTAGTGACACACAGGGAAACTTTCTGGGGGAATTCGGGCTTTATTAAGTAGCATATTAAAGCATTAATGCCATCAAAGTAGGGGTTTAAGCTTTTTTTGCTTTTTTGACCACAACCAAAGCAATCCTTTCTCTGATTATGTCATAGGATTTCTTTTTGTCTCTAATGACTTATCTTCCTGAGTCCTTTTATAAGCTTAAGTTCATCCTGCTAAGTAGTCAGTACATTTCTGTTGAGTGAGGTAATAAAACAGGCAAACATCAGCATTGTGCTGGTTTTGGCCTTTGGGGCCAGGACTCCATGCAGTATGTAAGGTGCACGAGAACTGCATTGAGGGCTGGGCTTAGTGGAAGAATCTGGCTCCATAAATTTGATGAACTTCTAAGGGCCACATCTCCAAAGACTATTCTGAGATAGGAAATGGGGTGGGTGGAATAATCTGCATTTATAAGATGCATTAGGAGGATGCCAGTTTATCTTTGTTCTATGTTTTTAAAAACAGATTTAAAGGGGGAAGGGCTAGAACTCTTGAGTTCATCTTCTCATTTCCCAAGGGAAGGATCAGGCACATTTCCTGTGTTGAAAACACACACACACACACACACACACACACACACACACACACACACACACACACACACACACACAAACCACATATGAAAGTTGAACCAGAAGAAAGTTTTCTCCAGCCTCGTCAACTGACTGCTTGTCTCCTACCAACCACCTCGCTCCTCGTCCTTAGACGAGCATTCTAAGTCTCCCAAAATACAGCTTTGCCTCCCCCTATAGGAACTCTCCAAATGGAGTGAGAAGCGATTCAGGTCTTGTACATTTCTGGCTCCTGGCTTTGCTTAGAGAAGCTAGAAGGAAAAGGTAGAGAAAAAAGAGGAGAGGTGGGGAGATGAGGAACGCCCAAAATGGGGAGTGCCGGTGCACAGGGACTGGCAACAGAGGGCCACGGTTCAGGCCACCTTCTTCATAAGAGGATCTGAAATGTCACTAAGGTTGGCTGGAGAGTAACCAAAAGGTCTAGTTTTCCACCAGTTTAGTTCCTTCCATAAAATCCTTCCAGTTAGTCCATGGAACTCACAAGACCCAGCTGTGGACACCAGCCTCTTTCTCCAGAACTTGTCCACCCCACCTACCACCTGGCCGTCCCAACCTGCCACTGCTCCCACGAGCCTCCATGGCTTCCTGGCTTAGGCGCCACATCTCAGGCCTTACAACCCCCTCTGAGCATCTTCCTAAAATTCATCACTGAGCCCCATTTTAGAAGACATGCTGAATTTTTGGAACCTTGCTGAATATTTCATTTTATCTTGTCTATGTCCTATAGGATGGGGAGGGGACCAAGATCTGGAATTGCTTTGTGTTGTGGGCTGTGACAAATCCTGATTTTTATTTCCTACCCATATGAGCAAGATTTCCAATGTCTAAACTTGGGTTGATTTTCCATTTGGAGCTATAGCAAGAACCATGGGGCTTTAAGGAGTTGATGACAGAGAGGTTCTAGGAAGAGGTGAAGAATGCTTTAAGCTGCAAGTAGCAGAAATCTGCTTAGAAAACAGAAGTAGGCGATTCCCAGGACAGGTATAATGGCTCAACAATGTCACTGAGGACTCAAGCTCCTTTTGTCTGTCTGCTCTGCCATCCTCAGCATGTTGGCTTTCCCCTTGGTCTCAGATGGCTGGCAGAACTAAGTCACATGCCCACTTGTAAGGCAACTGACAGCAAAGGGAACAAATAGCAGGCTGGCTGCAATGACGCACACGGGCCAGGCCTGGAGAGCCATGGGCAGGCAGGCAGGGCAGCTTTGGGGCTGGCCCTCCTCTGCCTTCATGGGGTCACAGTGATGCTCTTTTGTTCCCTCCTTTATCGTCTTGCTAAGACACAGCTTATTTTTCCCTCCACTGTGAGTGGATTTTTCTCCACGCCAAAACTTATTTTGTTTTTTCTTCAATCTCCAAGTTTCTTCTGCAGTGTAAATTTGGCCAACACACTGGGCCATCCAGGACCTGCCTGCCCTCTTGTCTACACTATCTGATTTTTTTGGTTCAAATTTCCAAAAGTGCACATCTGACTGGCTTTCCTTACGTTTCTGTGCCAGATGACTTCAAGAGTCATTAGCCAGCCTATGTGGCACCCTGTCTGGTCTAAGGAACTGTGTGTCGGGGTGGGGAGGGGCACAGAGCCAGTGTCACACGTACAACACAGCCGCCTGGCAGCAGTTCCCACAGAAGGGGCGGCGGGGCAGCACAGGGATGGCACCATGGAGCGGAGCATTGACAGAGGGCTCTCGTGGCCCTGCCACCGACACAAAAAGATGGACTACTCTGCTGGAGAGAGAGGCCACACGGGACAACATGAGGCACCACACACGAGGGAAAACGTCATTTTGGACATTTCAGCCCCACCAGATGCCACGGGAAAAAGAGTCAAAGGAGAAGCTGGCAGACAGAACCAAGGTCCAGGCACAGAGCCCCAGCTGGGCCATCCTGGCCACTACCAGTTGTCCCAGCTACTCCAGTTGAAGCCCCAGACATAGTGGAGCAGAAATAAATTGTAATATCTGACTTGTGGACTTGAGAGCATAACCACAGATTCTTAAGTCCACCATGACTTGAGAATCTCCCCCAATTTCCACAGCAGAAATTCCAGCGACTGCCAGTTGACAGCTTGGCGTCTCTCATGAATGTGGCTTTAATAGGGATCGCAAGTGTTCCTCACCTGCCAGACTCGGTCTCTCAGAAGCGTTTCTTGTGGCTTTGACAGGCTGAAGAAGGGACTGCGGAAACAGGACCATTTCAAGATGGCCACATAACACAGGGAGAAAATGGGCCGGTTATCCCAGCAAATGGAGTTAAAAATCCTGCAATGGAAAAACTTAGAACTGTTAAAAGCGTGGGCAATGGGCAGACTTGGATTCGAATCCCTGCTCCTCTGCTTATTAGTTGCATGACCTTAGGCAAGTTACTTAGCCAGTTAAGGAACCAGTTAAGGAGCGTCAAGATGCCGGTGTGGCTGTTCTGTGGGGACTTCACTGGTGTCCTTTATGGTGGGAGCAGGAATGGGGTAAGAGCGTGTCTCTACTTTACAGCTATCCGCATAGACTCAGTTCTTGAGCGATTTCCAGGGTGCCTGTCTTGCTCTTTGGAATGGCCTTTGCCACTCCCGGGAGTGCCCAGGTTAGGGTCACCTTCCCTCCAGTACTCTGCTGCTCTAGTAGCTCTCCGTGGTATCCATTTCTGTCACCTCCACTTGTCTTTGTCATTTCTTATCCAGTTTGGCCTTGGGGCAGTCACTGGAGGAGTGATTCGAGAGGGCATTCTGGAGACTCCAGCCGTAAACTTCCAGGACTGGAGCACACGAAGCCGGTGATGGGCTGTCTCCCGTGCCCTGGAGAGGAGTGGTGAGCACGTAGGCCTCTGGTAAGCAGATGAAGAGGTGGCAGGCTGGGACGCTCCCTTTCCTTCTCTCCTGCACACTCACTGACCTCATGACATGTTCACCAAGTCAATGGTGGGCTGTGTGGAGGAAGACCTGGGTCCCTCTGGCTTGCAGGTCTTGTGGGCAGTGCCGACACTATGGAACAGCTCTTAGTGGCCCCACCATGAACGTAGTTAACTCACTAGCTTTTAAAGAAAGTTGGAAGAGAGCTTGAAGGCTATGTAAAAGCCTGGGTTTATATCCAGAATTTGTCCCCATTTTGTCAGGGGTGATAGAGATTTTGCAACTAACAAAAGGTAAGGGGCCTTTTCTGTACTTTGTGCTTGAGACCCTGAACTTAGCCATGCACCAGTAGGATGAGGGGCTCACTGGGGCTAGGGGAGGCACAGGTGGAACATTCTAGCACAATTACTAATGTCTGTTCACCTCGTTACCTCCACGAACTCTTTGGTTGCTTGGTCACTATGGTGCAATTATTCACTCAGTAGATACTGATGAGTATGTACTATGTGCCAGATGTTAGGTTGGGCACCGTGAAGACACAGACAGGGCTAAGACACAGGCCTTGCCTTCAAAGAGCTCCAAGTTCACATCGAGGGTGGTCCCTGAGCCAGTTGTATGTAGCCAGGATGCTGTGAACGCACAGCTCTGCGGCAATACTGATTTCGGGCATGTTCCCTGCCTCCCCCTCCCAAGGTCCCTCCCAGGGCTTGGCGCAATGCATGGCAACTAGCGACACGTCTCAGGCAGAGCTGAGGCATGGGGACAAAGTATCTGCCACCTTGGGGTCATCAGGGCTAATCTGGCTGGCCTGCCTGGTGGTGGGGGCTGGGGAGGGAGGAGTGGCCATAAGTACAAGATCATCTTCTCTGTGTGACCTTGAAGAGGCAGGCTCCGTCTTCAGTCAAAGGTAACACCGGAGCCACAAACCCATCTGCTTCAGCTGCAGCGTCACGGCCAGTCCACACGGAGTTCCTGTGCGTCTCGATGTTCAAAGGAGCCGTGGAGAATGCAAAGGACAGACATGGTTCTTCTTCAAAAAGGTTTAAGTCTGTTTGAGAAGAAAAAGGCATAAAACGATAATGAAGGACTAGAGCATGACATGAGTGTAAATGGGTTTTGCAGGCTGCAGATTCTCGTGGAACTGCAGGGGGGCCCATCTGCAGGCTTGCAGGGTCCTAGGAAGGCTTCAGGGAAGAGGCGGGCTTGGGGCAGGCTTAGTGGATGGCAGGATTCAGAGTGCGGGGACTGGGGGCTCTGTTCGGGGTGGGGGAGGGGCTGCAACATGAGCAATGACCATGGGCACCCGGGAGAGTGTTAGCTCGTCACTGCCTGGTGGACTGCAGGGCTCACCCAGCGCTTTCTTGTTCTTGCTGCTGTAATCATAAGAGGAAACAGGCAGGGGCCAGCATGCCCGTGAACACTCTCAGAAATTTGTTTCTCAGAAATGGGGGCTTGTGACACCCTCATTTCCTACAGTGTCATCATAGCGTGAGGCCAGGGCCAAGGACACGCTGTTAACACAAATGCTCAGCCCTCCTGCCAAAGTGGGGGCTGACCTGGAAGGACAGCTACTCCTCAGAGGCCAGGATTTACAGAGTTGTGATGCTGAAGAAAATACCCCACTTTGGGGAAATAGCAGGCGCTAAGCCCAAACCTTGCTCCGCCGGCGTGATACACGTGGCCAAACATTTGGACAGGATTCTGGCAGAACATCAAAGAATTCGCAGAGCAGAGGAAAGCTTTGAATCATCTGAATGAGGGAAAATTTTCCATTCATCTCATAATTCATACTGGAGAGGCTCCTTATGAATGGCACCAATGGAGGAAAATCCTCAGACGGAAGTGAGCAGTTATTACGGGACGAGAAAATCACAGGGGCGGACGCAGCACAGAACAGAGTGGAACCCACGTCACAGCTCACGCTCAAGAGCATCACGCAGGAGAGAACGCATGTCCCCAATGAATGCACCGATGTTCTGAGAAGGCACAACCTCACCCCGCATCAGATAAGCCATTCTGAGCGCAATCTTTTGAATGTAGTGGATTGGGGTGGTGATCATTTGAAGAGAAATCAGCCCTTATTCATCAGCTGACGGTTCCGATTGGAGAGAGGGCGGGTGCTTGTCACGGGTGATGGAGCTCTGGGGGTGCTCTGATCTCATGAAATACAGGAGACCACGGAGGAGGTCAGGGAAGGACTGTCAGAGGGGCCTCAGGGTACATGTGACATGCAATGTTCACACAAGAGGAAAACATGATGAAAGAGGCAAATTTAGAAAAAAGTTTTGTTGGAACTTGCACTTTTAGCACCAGTGATGGCCATAAGGAATGCAGAGACCCTCTGTGACAGAGCGTGCTCGGACGCGACGCAGTCGTGCACGTGTGATCTCTGAGGCCCACTGGTAGGGGCACCTAATGCTGTGCATGAGATGAGAATCCAGGCTCCACAGTTGTCAGTTTCCTTCTCCCATGGGGCTGCAAGTTTTCTTCCTCTTCTCTCCTCCTTCCTCTTTGTTCTTCAGCAAAGCCCAGTGTCACTTTTTCTGTTCCTGGTCTTGGCCTTGTGAGGGTGTCCTGGCACCTGTGTCTCCAGGTGTGCTCTGCCTGTCTTGCGATTGCCACCTGCCCATCAAGAAGCTGTTGACTATTGGCAAACAGGCCCCCGGGGATGCTGCTGTGGCTGGTTCATTCGTTCCTGCATTCATTTAAGCAATGTCTTCAGAGTAGCTACTCTGCTCTGCGCCTGGCACTACTCTTTGTGCTGGAGATACAGGACAGAGAAGGAGGTGTCAGCAACAAGTGGCTCAGGCAACCTTGGGAAGGACAGAGGGGGATCAGGGAGCTGGTAGCAGCAGCCTTAAGATTACTGGGGTGTCTGTGTCCCAAGGTTCCAGAGGGGCCTTAGGTGGGAGTGCTGGGAGGGCAGGAGGAAGACTGATCTAATGACCATGCCATGTGCCAGGCTGGCATGTGGTTTCCCACGGCAACCCTGCAAGTTCAGCACCATCATCCTCTCTTTGAAAACAGAGGAAATAAGGTACATGCCAAGCTAGTCAGTGGCAGAGCCAGGACTTGAAGTTAGGTCTGTCAGACTCCAAATGCCATTTCTTCCCACTGCAAGGCAGAGACCTGGTCCTTTAGTGACGCTATTCCTTGGGATGTGTTTCCAGAGACGTGGGAGACAATGAGAGGCACCTGGTGACCCATGAGGGACGAGGATGAAAGGAAAGAAATGCACTGGTTTGCAGACTCTACCTCAGGGAACAGGAAAAGGCACACTCATTCATTCCTTCATTCACTCGTTCATTCGCCCATGTAGTAAATCTTTACTGAGCCCTATGCGGTGCCCAGCACTGCGCTGGGAACATGAGTGAATAAGACTGAGGTGGTCCTTGTCTCAGGGGACTTCTATTCTAGAAGGGAGGCAGGCGACCCAGTGTGCTAAGTGTTTTGAAAGGGCCATTTCTGGGCCCCACGGAGAATTATGTAACCCAGACTCTCGGAGTTGAGCAAGACTTCTGGAAAGAGTAACATCTCACGAAGTGCTGGGAAAAGTGTTCCAGAAGGAAGCACGCAGGAAGGCCTGCTGGTGACAGAGCAGCGTGATCACAGCTGACAGGGGCCCAGTATTGTCTGAAAATAGAGTTGGAGAGGTGGAGGGCGGCAGAGTAGGAGGTGGGAAGAGGGCCCAGGGTGTTCGGGGCCCAGCAGGCCTTGTGAGGAGTTCAGACTTGGTCCTGGGACACGATGGGAAACCAGTGAAGAGTGTTAATTTGGGGGTAGTGGCCTGGGTAGCACAGGCTGCAGCATGAGGGGAGATCTAGCCAAAGATTTGTCAAATTCGGGCAGATGTGGTGAAAGAGCGAGCATGTAAGTTCTGTCTTTTTTGCCCCATGAATCAAGAAGGTTTCCAAGAGTGCAGTGGGCAGAGTTAGCCAAGAAGGCAGGGGCTACTTGGATGCAGCTGCTCATTGCAGACCCTGGGGCTGCAATCTCCAGCAGGCTTTGGAGCCGACATTCACGAGCAAACATCCCCCTTCTGTGGCCGAGAGCGGTATTGCTGCTGCAGAGCCTCCAGGGAGGACGCCCGCCTCGCTGGGGACCTGCTCCAGGTTCTCACTCTGAAAAGCCTGACCGGAGGAGGTTCCCACCTCTCTTTTAGAGAAACCTGATTAATGGGGAAAATGTACACACATACATACACACTTAGGAAAAAAATGCTAGAAATACACTTAAATGTTACCAGTAATTCTTTCCAGAATAGGTTACTAATTTTTTCTCATTTTGTTTATTTATTTATTTTTTTGGGACAGAGTCTCACTCTGTTGCCGGGGCTAGAGTGCCGTGGCGTCAGCCTAGCTCACAGCAACCTCAAACTCCTGGGCTCAAGCGATCCTCCTGCCTCAGCCTCCCAAGTAGCTGGGACTACAGGTGTGGGCCACCATGCCCAGCTAATTTTTTCCATATATTTTTT
>CAUYRT010089315.1:0-14493 GCA_963574885.1 Lepilemur ruficaudatus | reverse complement strand
TTTTTATTACAAATAGAAATAAATTAGCCAAACTGAAAAAATAAGCCAGGCACGATGGTATGTGCCTGTAGTCCCAGCTACTCGGGAAGCTGAGGCAGGAGGATCGCTTGAGCCCAGGAGTTTGAGGTTGCTGTGAGCTAGGCTGACACCACGGCACTCGAGCCTAGGCAAGAAAGTGAGACTCTGTCTCAAAAAAATAAATAAAAAGAATTTTCTCTGTGGATGGTAAATTATAAGCCTGGAAACTCAGTAAATCCAGTGACCTGCTTAAAGCTAGCATTAATACTGGCAAAAAGAGGGCCCTGTGCCTTTAGCAGATGAAATTTCTGTCTCTTAACTTCATATAATCTACTGATTTAGTCTTTTCTTAGGTAGGAGAAGGGTTTTACGAATGTTCAGTGCTAGACCTACTCACTTTCATGCATCAAGCTCTGTGTTGGTGGAGTGAAATTTCATAATGCAATTTTAGGATACTAACTATAAAATATTTTTTATACTGGGTATCTTGATTTCAAACAAATAACCTTTCCATTAGAGAATAATGGAGGGACTCTTGGCATCGGAGGGGAGTTGAAATTTTTAGGGAATCAGAAACATCTGAAGAGGTGGCTATTAAGACTATATTGTAATGGCCGGGCACGGTGGTTCACGCCTGTAATCCTAGCACTCTGGGAAGCTGAGGCAGCAGGATCGTTTGAGCTCAGGAGTTCGAAACCAGCCTGAGCAAGAGCGAGACCCTGTCTCTACTAAAACTAGAAAAGAAATTAATTGGCCAATTAAAATATATATATATAAAAAAAATTAGCCGGGCATGGTGGCACATGCCTGTAGTCCCAGCTACTCGGGAGGCTGAGGCAGGAGGATCACCTGAGCCCAGGAGTTTGAGGTTGCTGTGAGCTAGGCTGATGCCACAGCACTCTAGCCCAGGTGACAGAATGAGACCCTGTCTCAAAAAAAAAAAAAGACTATGTTGTGGAACTGGCATAAATGACTGCTTTGCTTCTGGAAGAAAGTGAACAATGTTTGTGCTGTCTCATGAGGTCAGAGGTTTGTTTAATGAGGAAATGGGTTGCATCCTGGCTGAATTCTTGCGTTGTCTCCCCTGTGTGCAGTGTGAGTCTGGGTCTGAAGGTGACGGGACAATGCACCGCAGGAAGAAGAGGAGGACGTGCAGCATGGTGGGCAATGGGGACACCACCTCCCAGGACGACTGCGTGAGCAAAGAGCGCAGCTCCTCCAGGTGACCAAGCACAGCTGTTGTCTGTGTAGGAGGACATGCTGGCAGCCAGGGGCAGGACCCAGGGAGGGCAGCCCGGTGGCTCCTGCAGACAAGGGGAGGGCTGACAGAAGCCAGAGAATGAGGACACCCTTGGAACCTGAATCCATTCACTTAGCGTTTGCTCCGGTAGCTTTCTCTGCTGCCGATGCAGACACACCTGGCTTATTTTAAGAGTATGTGAGTGGTGCCAAGAAAACCCTTTATATTATTTAATAAAAATTGAATCCATTTACCTTTGAAATTTTCTTCCTTTGAGAATACCAGAACCTCCCTTATTGCTCTGCTCCCTGTGGTAGCCTGGCGGGGAGCAGTGAAGTAGAGCAGCACGGGGGGGACTGTTAGAAAAGTCCCCGCATCTTCTGAAGAAGCTCAGGTGTGGCCTCCTGCTCTTTCTCTCAGTTTGCCATTGCTGCTTTGAGTGCTCAGGCCAAATCAGACAGCAAAGATCTACACGTTTCTATAAAATCTCAATCACGTCTCCATGTTTTGTTTTTGCTTTTTGAAGCAAGATTGGATCTAAAGAAGTTAAAACTTAAAAATCAGTAAGATAATCTCTTTGCAGGCACCTGCCCTCTTCCTGGGCGTGTAACAGGCTCATGATGAAGCTTGTTTACTCTCTGCATGCATCTAGGGTCTTTAAATCCCAGAGGTCTTTATCGGATGTGCTAGTTGAAGGGTTAAGAGGCGAGGTTGGAGGAAAATAGTGAAATACTGAAGTTACAGGGTTCTAAGTGAATGAAGTCCTTGCCTGCTGCAGGTGATGTTGCTGTTCTTCTATCTTTGAGTAGCTGAGTGTTTTCTTAAAATGCATTACGAAAGCCCAGGACCCACATTCCTTTCTGTCCTCTGTGGTCCATCTGGAATTCCATGGGGAAATTGGGTGTCTTATTCAAGTGAATTTTTTAGAGTAGAATATGCATTTCTCAACCTTAGTTGTCTCCTTCACAGCCATACGTAGAGTTCTCTTCTTGCCTTTTTAAGTTGTTTCTATTATTATAGACCTGTATCTGTGCTTGGTGTGTCACTGTGTAATTTATAAGAAAAATATTTTAGAGAAAGTCCTGCCATTACTTCAAGATGGGAGTTCTGGGGGTCCTGTTTTTAATATTGCCTTCTAGCTTTGCACCCAGCTTTGCTGTCTACATGCTCATTACAGGCAGTTGTACTTTCCTTGGCAGGATTAGGGACACTTGTGGAGGCCGGGCTCACCCCTGAGCAAATAGAGAGACTCTGCCTGAGTTGGCTTCCGCGTAAGCTGGTGGCAGCCGCCCAACTCAGTTCTCACGTCTCCTGCTCCCACATTCTCCTCTGTCTTCTTTGAATTTGGATATTCCTTCCCTGCTCCGAGCTCCTATCTTCTGTCAAATGCTGTTTTTCTGCTTACTAAGAATAGATTATCAAGAAGTTTAAAAGCCTGGCCAGCTCAGTGAAACACTGACACTGACGTCATGTTGGGTAAGAAGGTTCTGTGCTGTCTCACTGAAAACCACGCTGGTGGACCACGAGGCCGGAGGGTCTGATCTTTCAACATCTTGTATTTGTTACCTCGCTGATGTTGATAAGGAGCTCCCGCCGTCCACAGAGCCGGTGTGCACGGGCAGAGACGCAGAGTGGTGAGAGGACTTTGATCTGTGTGTGAACCTGTGACGCGTCAGAAGTACTGTAAGTGCCACCTTCCTGTATGTCACCTTTAGTCCCAAAACACATTCTGTAGCAGTGACCCAGCACCGTGACCCACTGCTCAGTCCTGTCTTAGGATTACTTATCTTCTCCCCACAATCAGGGAGGCTATGGAATGTCAGGGTTATATTTCTGTGGTTTATTTGGGGGTGGGAGGGGATCCTGGAGGTTTTTTGTTTACCTACAGAGTGGGAAACGTGTTTAATGTGTTCCTACCACGGAACTTAAATTGTGAATAGGGCCAAGTTCTAGCACATTGGCTCCATTCTTTCCCACCACATGATCCTTAAGCAGCTCTCACTTCGTAAGGTACCTTGTGATCGGCATTCCCCGCTCGTCTGACCTGCAAACACTAAGTGGGGGGCTTGTGTTACACACAGGGAGTAAATTCAGAGATGGCACTTCTAAGAAGTCTTCGGACTCTGATGGTACTTCTAAGTAACTCTGGTATGAGTATTTGGGGATTGATCAGCAGGTTCTATCTCTTGTTTTCTTGATTCACCTGCTCGCCTTAACCTGTCCCTAAATTCAGCTAAATTTAAATAAAAAATAAGGGGAGATTGTCAAGGGCCACGCCCAGTCCAAAGCGCTGTCTGGGATGGAGTGTGAGTAAAAGCACCAGTAGCCAGGTAGGGGAAGGAACTCTCTCACGGTGGTGTTCCAGAGGAGGGAACAGCACGTGTGGACGTGTTAGAACTGTATGGTGTCACCCCTAAAATACCCCCTAGAAACAGGTGTAATCAGGGGAATCCAGGTCTCTGCCCAGTATTAAGTTGCTGGCAGACTGGTTATCATTTCCTGGCTCCGGGTTGTGTGGCTTTACTCCAGGAGACTGATTCTATTTTGTCTCAGTTCAGTTTTCTGCATCCAACCCAAATGCCACCCCAAATGTGTGGCCGGGCTGGTGGGAGAACTTCTGCAGCCTCCTCAGGGCAGCGCCCCTCGCTCTGCCTGCCTGGGGGTGCTGCTGTCCCCCCTGCCTCCCTCGGGCTCCCTCTGGTTCCGTGGGAGGCCCAGTATGTGTCTGGGTGTGAGTGCAGTGTAATCTCTTGGTAGTACTATCTGAATGGTGTTCCTCCTTCTGTTTTTAAAAGACTTACCTTGCCATCTTCAAAAAGCTGTTTCCTTTTTCCCAGTACTGCTACTGGGCGGTCACCCTTGACCTCTTTCCTTCCCTTCCTCTCAATTGCTGACCAGCGGCTCCTCTGTAAACTCCGGTTTGAAACAGAGAACAGCCCAAAAAGGCTCGTTGCCACCAGGGGGCGTGGTGAGATACAGTGTGGGTGGCCTGGACAATGGAGGAGAATTGGAACTGTGAAGGTTGGACACCCACTTTTCCTTCTCTAGATGCAAAACGTGATTCCTGTTTGATAAACAGTACCCAGAAGTAAGGGATCCAGTCCATCTGACAGGTCCCAGAGCCACCTCTCCTCAAAGCGTCTGGACAGGACAGATTATGCACTACTGTTTGGCTCTTGCCACCCCATAAATAACGGTGGAACATGCCTTATCTGTTCTGGCTACACACACTTACTGTCACTGTGCCGGCCAAGCACTCCACATGGAAGCAAACAGGAAGGAGGTAGGGAAGGAGTGGACGGTGGCCTGGTGATCACATAGGGTAGGTCCCCTTGTCCAGCAGGTAACCCTTCCTCCTGGCTGGCACGAGTTGCTCCTTAGAGTGGTGTCAACGGTGGTGAAGTGGTAAACTGGAGGTCACAGCATCGGACTCTTCAGGAATTATTTTCCAAGAGGACAGCAAATCCTAAAACCAAAGAGCTGGGTCCTGGGAGAAGGGACCTTAGACGAGAAACTTCAGATAGGAGAAGGGTGGGAGAGATGTGAGTGGGGGACCCAGGACATCCTGAGGGCCCTGGATCTTTGGGGGTGAGGCCTCCCCATCAGCCTGCAGGGTGGAGTGCTGCGAGAGGTGCCTCTGCAGTTGCAGTGCTGGGGTGTTGGGGGTGACACCTTGAGGGGAGAGCCACTATACACAGGGACATGCCTTTCCACAACCAGAAAGGGAAGTACAGACCTGACTAAATGCAGGTTTGTTAGAGCTTCATGAAACAACATAATTAACAGTGTAGCTGTATATGTAAATTAGTACGTGACTTAGGTATTTAAGAATCAGTGGGAAGCTGCTGGTGCAGATGCTTCACAAACTTACTAGAGTCTCAGCCTTAGATTTAGGACTTCAGACACAGTATGAGATGGAACAGGAGTTTTGCATAAGTGTAGAAAGTGCTGTCTAGGGGGCAGCATGTAAGGACTCTGCAGCTAGTTCCTTTAGATTGTGTGTAGTATTTCCACAAATAAGTTGTTCTGATATGTGTGCTGATAATGCCCATGGGTTCAAGGTAGAGTCTGGTTTGTTCTGTACTCCTCCACCCCTTGCTTTTGTCAAGATGGGGCATTGATGTTACATTGTATACGGTAAAACTAGGTGAATGTGTGTCCCTAGGTGGTGGCTCCAACTTTGTCTCATTGTTAGTTGAAACTTGACTTATGTAGCCTCCACTGAATCTCCCTGGAGGAGAACTGGCCCTGGCCTGCTGTCTGCGCGAGACTGGACAGGACGGACCTGGGACTGTCTTCTGAGCACTCGTGCCTCCTGTAGTTGTCAAATAGAGCTCGGAGCAATCTCCTAGTTCTGTGTCCATTCTGCCTGCGTCTAGCTGTGGGGTGGGTCTGCCATTGGATTGGTATTTTTAACTTTCACTTGGATGAAATTTGTTCATTTTAAATAAAGCAACTTGATTTGGAGTTGTGTTTTCACATGGTTTTGTCTTTGTTTCTTTTCATTCTTATTCATTTGAAAGTCAATAGAATGTATTTTGTCAGCAGAATGAGACCTTTTAAAAATGTACTTTAAAACAATGGGGACGGGAACAAAAATAAGGCTCAAATGCTGGCAGAACATCACACGCTGGTCAACAGCCAGTCGCCTATAGATAAACCCTATTGCACATTTTAAAGTTTGTTTCTTTGTTTTTTTTGAGACAGAGTCTCACTTTGTTGCCCGGGCTAAAGTGCCATGGCGTCAGCCTCGCTCCCAAACTCCTGGGCTCAAGCGATCCTCCTGCCTCAGCCTCCCAAGTAGCTGGGACTGCAGGCATGTGCCACCATGCCCGGCTAATTTTCTTCTATATATTTTTAGTTGGCCAATTAATTTCTTTCTATTTTTAGTAGAGAGACACAGTATCACTCTTGCTAAGGCTGGTTTCGAGCTCCTGACCTTGAGGGATCCTCCAGCCTGGGCCTCCCAGAGTGCTAGGATTATAGGCATGAGCCACCGCGCCCAGCCCACATTTTCAAGTTTGAGGCCTTTTTTCATCAACCACCACCAAAAAGAAAGGCGTTTCCCCATCCCCACCCCCACTTTATATGTGATGCAGCAGGATTAAGCTTTTCCTGTTGCTGGGAATCCTAATTGTCACAAGGAGCTCATGAGGAAGCTGGAGAGCCTACGTGTATCTATCTTCCTGTTAAAAGAAAGCACTCCGCCGGCGCGGTGGCTCACACCTGTAATCCTAGCACTCTGGGAGGCCGAGGTGGGTGGATCGCTCAAGGTCAGGAGTTCGAAACCAGCCTGAGAAGAGTGAGACCCCGTCTCTACTAAAAAAAAAAAGAACAAATTAATTGGCCAACTAAAAATATATAGAAAAAATTAGCCGGGCATGGTGGCACATGCCTGTAGTCCCAGCCACTTGGGAGGCTGAGGCAGAAGGATCACTTGAGCCCAGGAGTTTGAGGTTGCTGTGAGCTAGGCTGACGCCATGGCACTCTAGCCTGGGCAACAGAGTGAGACTCTGTCTAAAAAAAAAAAAGGCAGGACTGCCGTGCAGCATGACAAAAGAGATTGGCTCAGGCACTGTAATTTTCCTCAAAAAGTATTAAGTGCGTACTAAGCAAAAACTGGAACCCTGTTTTTCTTAACATTAGGCCTGTGCTTGGCATGATACCTGACAAACTTTGCCCACCCTGTATTTATTTAAAATAGCTAAAAGGTGGGGAGTGGTAGGGAGTATGCTTCTGGTTACAATGTATTTATCTCAAACATAGTTCAGCAACGGAGCCTTCGAAGGATCTGGAGAAACAGAAACAGTAGCCTTCTTTTCCCTCATTCCACCCTCCCACCCTGTATACATTCTGTAATTGTGCAAAGCAGAAAAGCCAGTTGGGGAAATAGTGTTGACCCAAAGGACCTGGAGCTGAATTACAGAAATGGGTCTGGGGGGCGGGCGCAGCCAGGTAAGGTGAGGCCGTGTGGAAGGCAGCCGGCCGACCCAGCGAGCGGGCATTCACCACCGCCCCCCTCCCGCGGGATCTGTGAAAACGCATTAAGGCAACCGGAAGGAATAAAAGCTATTGACCTGTTTATAGAAATGGCAATGGCCGAACGTAATCGGGCTTTATGAATTGTTTTCGTTGTCTTGCAAGGCGATCTGTGCTGCAGTTTCCGTGAACCTTCGGGTGCACTTGTCCCAGCATCCCCCAAGCTAATGGTTTCCAAAAAGCGCTAAGATGAACTTCAGTGCTGGGCTAAAATGATGCGGAGAGATGAAAACCTAAGGGCGCCTGAGTAATTACTGTTTCAAACTGGTTTTCAAACGGAGTCTAAGCCCAGATAGTTAAATGGTGCCCCAAAGCGTCAGGCCTCCCCGGGCCAGGCAGGGCTCGGCCTCCTGCGCGTCCCCAGGGGTCAGGGCTCCTGTCCCCCCCGCCCGCCGCCCGGCCCGTGAGTCACCCCCCCCCACCGAGGGGCCTGAGCGGCCGGGGCGGGGCGGGGCGCGGCGGCGGGGGCTCCGCCCCGGGGCGGGGCGCGGCGGCGGGGCGCGGCGGGCTCCCTCGGGGTCCCGGCTGGCCGGCACTCGGCGGCCGCGGCGGGATGGAGGCGCCGGCCGAGCTGCTGGCCGCGCTGCCCGCGCTGGCCACCGCGCTGGCGCTGCTGTTCGCCTGGCTGCTGGTGCGGCGAGGGACGGCCGCGAGCCCGGGCCCCGCCAGCGCGCCCCCGGAGCCCGCGCCCCCGGCCGAGGCCAGCGGGGCCCCCGCGCAGCCCGGCCCCTGCGCCCCAGAGTCGGCGGCCGCGCCCGCGGGGCCGGGGGAACCCGAGGAGCCGGGGGAGCCCGAGGGGCCGGGGGAGCCCGAGGGGCCGGGGAAGCCCGCGGCAAAGCCGGCGGAGGCGGAGGAGCAGCCGACGGAGGCGAGGCAGGTACGCACCCGGGCCCTCCCGCGCCCTCCCCACCCTGCTCCGGCCCCCTGGGTGGCCCTGGTCCCCCATCCTCCCGGCAGAGCCAGGGAACGCGGCCGCGAGCCTCCAGGCCAGGCTGCCGCGGCCCGCAGGAAACGAAGGTCCCAGCGTGTGAAGTCGCAGCCCCGCAAACTCGCCATCCTCCCCCAGAAAGTGTCGCCAGGAGACGGGCCTGTTGGAGTTCGGTGTTGCTCTGCTTTCTTTCCCCAGGGCGATGCTCCACAGCTGCGTGGCTCCCAGGCCTCATGACCAGGGCTTGGAATTTTGCTCCGCGCTCGCCCCTGACCCCTCCCGCCCACCGGTCCCCAAATCCACGTGCAAGTGGCTTGTTTCAAGGCCTGCACTGAAAGTTGCCTTGATAGTGAAAAAAGGGTACTTCGGGAGCTGGAGGGGAGGAGGATCCAAAGCTGCCTTTTATTTTTAAGCCAGTTTGAAATCCAGATTCCAGAGTCAATGTTGCGGCATTTTGTGAAGCCACAGGATAGGACAGAAAGAAAAGGCACTGGATCATGGCTATCACTTTTATTGTCGTTTTCAAGCTGTGCATGGCTTTGGCACATCTCCCGCCACCCACCCCACCCCTGGGTTGGAGATAGGCCTGGCCTGTTTGGATGCAGGATAAAGCCCTCTTGGAGCCAGCTGAGCACCCCCAAACCCTCCCTTCCCTCCCGGCCTCTGCCCCGGGCCACTCATGCTGTCCCTCCACTCGGCCCTGACCACGCTGTCTGGATTCAGGATGTCCAGAGAGGAGGTGGGTGTAGTCACCCCCATACACTCTTTCTGGGAATCTCTTTAGACTGGACTGCTTGCCCGTGTCCCCAGCCCTTCACCACTCGTCTAGTCCAGGCCGCCACCTCCATCTCAAGTCAGGTGGTGATGCCTTGTTCTCCCTCCTGAGCTCCTCTTGGAAGGGAGGAGAGCCAGGACGGGAGAAACCGTGGACATGCTGCTGTGGCGCGTGGTCAGCGTGTCTGTGGATGTCCCCTCTGTCCTGTGCCGCACACAGTGGTTCACGCTGGAGAGCAGCCCTGGGGGTGGGGGCGGGGAGGCCGGCTGGGCTCAGGCATTTCTCTCTGCTGAGTAAGTGTGCCAGACCCCCTCTGAGCAGGCGCTTTGCTTGACAAGTGGGTGACTAATTGTGTCATTAGAGTGGATTCTACCCAGCACCGAAGAGGGCAGCTGCGTTATCCCAGGGAGGACGACTCCCTTTTAATGGGAAGCTGGGCTTAGCTACGCGGGAGCCAGGGCCTGCTGTTCTTGCTCGGGGCGGCTTGCTAACTTCACCCGGGTCGATGGCACGTGGGGTTTGGCCATGTGCTGATGTGTTATGTTTGCTCCCATATTTGGGATTCCTGCCTCCCTCACGGCCTCATGGGAACAGGCACAGGGACTATTCTCAGGCCGCCTCTTGCTCCTAATCAGTTTACACGTTGGCCCTTTATCACCCAGCAGCAGGTTCTACACTGAAGTTCAAAATGTCCTTTAGTGGCCTTCAGTCATACCTTGATCCTCTGGGGTGCAGCACTTAAAGAACTTTCTACAGGGCTTTTGGGCTCTCAGCACAAATGGTGTCTAAAACGATGGGTTCAATCGGGGGAGCCCTCTCGTAGTTGGCCTCTGTCTGGGTGAATGCACATCCTCCGAGGGTGAACGGGTGCTTTGAAGGACAAGGCACATTACAAAGAGTTCACGTGCCAGGCAGCCCTGATGACACTGCCAGGGAGGATGACTGGAGACTTGTGTCTTCTCTCCTACGGCAGCCTGTCCTGAGGGAATCTGCCCAGCGGGAGAATTCAGTTTAAATCAGGCTCTTCCTTTGGAGCTCAGGTCCGCGGCTTCCGCGGCGCTCCCTCCGTCCCTGCATGCAGATGCCAGTCAGGTGCTGTGGGGGAACATGGGTGCCATGGTGTCATCCCCACACCACCAGTGATGGAATGAACCAAATAAGGTGCTTCAAAATTGTCTTGAAATAGACCTCAACATTTAGAGGAACTTCCAGTGCTTTCTTCTGATGATCACAATGCCCCAGCTTGGAGGACAGACAGCAAGAAGGCCCCCTGGGGAAAATAACTTAAGTCGGGGTTGGGAGGCTGGGGTGCTGCCCTCTGCCAGCCTCCTGCATTCTCCCTGGGAGGGAGGACAACCCCACCTGCTGTTATCGGGAGTCACTGCCCCAGAACTGAGCTGGGCTGCGCTTCACTCACCTCTCCCCTCTCCCTCTTTGTTTTCCATTAACCGCTTCCCTCCTAATCCAATCCTCTTCTCTCCCTGCAAGGCTTGGGCCAGCCAGGGCAGCTGCTGCGTCCGACTCACAAAGCTGATTATTGAGAAGGATCTGAGCCCAGGGAAGCAGCCTTCAGCTGCTGCTGGGGCTAGGCACCCTCCATGGCCAAGGACAAAGTGGCGAGGAGGGGCCGTTTATGGGCAGACGCTGGGAGAGCAGACAGGAAATGGGATGAGATCAACACAGACCAAGGCCAGTGGCAGGGAGTCCCTGCGAGGAGAGGCAGAATTAGATTGTCAAGACCTCTTCCCTGCTCTGCTAGGGATTGATCGGGGGACCATGGAGGAAGCATGACAGGCACATCACACTCTCACAGAGCATTATGAGTGGACAGTGGGACAGGGTCAGGAACAAGAGCTGGCCCTTTTTATGAATATCACTAGACCAAAAAAAAAAAAATAAAAGTAGAAAGCAGTGCTTTCTCAGGGCTTGTCTATAAGTTGGGGTTTTACCATTGCCAGGCCTCTTACCTAATGCAGATGTGGATTCCAGCAGGGCTGTATCTGTATTGTAGGATTTCCAAACAGTAGTCATGGGCAAAAGGTCAAGGGTCATTAGAACAGCACTGGAGTTCAGGTGCTCTGTGTGTGCCAGGATCAGACATGTCAGTGCTCAGGTCCTGGCTCTGCTCAGAAACAGTAGGGACTTTCTCCAGGGCAGCTGGCTGCTGTCATGAAACACACCAAGCGGGGAGACTCTTCTGGATTAACTGAGATTTAGGGAACTAAAGCAATATGATAAGTAAATACAGTCTTGATCCTTGATTAGATTCTGGACCAGGGGTGGAGGCGGGGAACTATAAAGGGCATTTTGGACATAATTGGGGCTTTTTAAAAATGAATAGTAGGTGTGTTAATTTTGTTGAATCAACACTGAATTTCTTGGGTGTGATACTGGCATTATGGCTATTTAAAACTGTCCCTGTCCTTAGGAAGATGCATGCTGACACATTTAGGGATGATATGTCGTGATTCCCATAGTTACATGTGCCCGCACACGCGGCGTGGGTGTGTACGGCGAGAGAGAGAGAATGCAAAGACGGCGAAATGTTAACCGTTGCTGAATCTAGGTGAAGGGTGTATGGGTATTTGTTGTATTATTCTTTTGACTTTTCTGTGGGTTTGGAGTTTTTTGAAATATAATGTTGCGAAAAAGAAACCCAGTAGGAAATTTCTCAGGAAAGGGCTTGGTTTTTCAGACGCTCTGGTGCTATTGGTCTGAGTGGGCAGCACAACTTCCATCTGTCTGTCCTTGCCGTGCAACTCGGCCCTGGTCCACCTAAAGTTATTCTGCTGTGAGTCCACCTTGTGTCCCTGCCCTCACCAGCCTTGCCACCATACGTGTGCCCTCTGGAAGCCACGGAGGCCTTAGCCTTTCCAGAGTGGTTGAGGAGCAGGTGAACCCCTTCCCCATCACCTGCCCTGGCCTTGGTGATGCCAGTGTGGTCCCACTTTCTGTATTCTTACCAAAAGCACAGAGGCTGGGTAGCAGAGGGCTAAATAGGTACATCTGGCAGTTGTTCATGTCACCTTGGGGGTCTTGTCTTTAGTCAGCTTGACCTGATGTAACAACACAGAGTGGGTGGCTTACACAACAGATTTATTTCTTAGAGTCCTGGAGGCCGGGACATCCAAAATCAAGGTGTTGGCAGGTTCGATTTTTGATAAGACTTTCTTTCTGGCCTGCACACGGCCACCTTCTTGCTGTAGCCTGGCATGGCAGAGAGAGGGGAGTCTCTTCCTCTTCTTGCAAGGGCCATAATCTCATCATGGCAACGCCACCCTCATGACCTCGTCCAAACCTATTCAGGTCCCAAAGGCCCCCACCTCCAAATACCGTCACACCAGGGGTTAGGGCTTCAGCATACAGATTTGAGGGGGACACGAGCCGGTAGTTTGTAACATGTCTAATGACTTGCTGGGAGAAAAACTATAAATAATCCAAACGTTCATTAATTGGGACACTGGATTAATTGGTAAATTGGTACAGAATGAGTGAGGAGGAAAGCAGAACAAGAAACAGTGATGTATTCACGGTCATTACCGCGGTGAGCAGCAGGCGCCTGGGAGGGCCGTTAATGGACTTCCATGTTCAGCGAGTCAAGAGAGTATTTTTTGTAAAGTTGTTTAAGCTCATAATTTAACTCCTTTTTTCATATAAGAAAGATGTCCCGGGGCTTTCCAAATAGCTAAACTTTGTTCTTTCTTCCAGAGAGAAAGAGTCTTGGTAACAAACCGAAAATTTAGCTGTCAGTTAGAATTTTTTACATAGTGAAAAATAGTAAATTTTTAAAGAACGTGTCTTGAGAAAAAGGCCCCCCAGCTTTGGAGAGTTAGATAGAAAGCGATGAGGGGCTGGCACAGTAGCGTTCTCCTGTAGTGCCAGCTACGTGGGAGGCGGGAGGATCTCCTGAGCCCAGGAGTTCGAGGTGGCAGTGAGCTGTGTCGGTGCCACTGCACTCCAGCCTGGGCGGCAGGGCGAGACCCTGTCTGTATAAAGAAATAAAATAAAATGTTAAGCATGTTCAGTTTTAGACAGTTTCTTTTTTATAGCTCTGCTCTTTCCCAAACAGCCCAAACCACAGTGTGGGAGGAGTGAGGCCAACTTAGGCCTTTGGTGGACATTCTTCCTGAGAAATGTCAGATCCCTGGTGGCCAGAGCATTTCTGGAACAACCTCCATCTGGCCACCCTGGGTTTGCCCCTGTTAAGGACAGATGTATGGGGCAGGATGTATAGATCAGCTCCCGAAGCTGCCGCCTGTGAGGGGCTAACGCAGAGCTGCCTGCTAGCGTGCTCATTGCTTACTGCTGCATCAGAGGGCCGTGGCTCACGCCAGTAATCCCAGCACTCTGGGAGGCCCAGGAGGGAGGATCGTGTGAGGACAGGAGTTCGAGACCAGCCTGAGCAAGAGCCAGACCCTGTCTGTCTCTACTAAAATCAGAAAAATTAGTTGGGCATGGTGGTGTGGGCCTGTAGTCCCAGCTACTCAGGAGGCTGGGGCAGGAGGATCCCTTGAGCCCAGGAGTTTGAGGTTGCTGTGAGCTGTGATGATGCCACTGCACTTCAGCCAGGGTGACAGATTGAGACCTTGTCTCAAAAAAAAAAAAAAAGCAGCTTTCTTTTCTGTTTTTTGAGACAGGGCCTCACTCTTGCTCAGGCTAGTCTGTAGCAAGCTTCCTGCCTTGGCCTCCCAGAGTGTTAGGATTACAGGTGTACGCTACCGCCACCCGGCCTGCTTTGCAGCTTTGTGGCGCAGCGGGTCATGCCAGGCGCTGCGGCGGTCATTCCTCACCCTCTGCGGAGGGGTACAGGCCTCCGCCGTTTTCTGGCCACTGAGCTGCAGCAGCTAATACATGAGATTAAGGAAGCTCATTACAGGAATTCATGGAACTTGTTTATCTGAAAACTTTGCCTCTGAACAGCCGTGGGACTCGCTCGAGGAAGTCACTGACCCTTCAAGCTCTCACACGCCGTGACTGCCCCCTTTCCAGGCATCCACTCCCGTCTGTGGCCTGTGTGCGTTCAGTACTTTCAAGTGAAAACCCCACGTACACGTTTACAACTCTCTGGCCAACCTGACCGCTGGTTGAGGGAACCTGGGGCATGTACTCAGCAAGGGCCTGATTCTGTGAGCTTAGTATTAATCATTTTTCTCCTGCCCAGATTCTTACTTGTTGAGGACCCAGAGTCTGAGATAAATCTCAAGAAAATACCTCCAGCCTGGGGGTCTTGCGCTGCTGATCACGGTAAACCCACTCCGTGGTCCAGCCAGCCGTGCCCCCGTCCCACAGCTGAAACCAGTTGCTCGTCCCATGGGGAGGCCGCCTCAAGACATGCTAAAAAGTGGCCACGCGGGCCGGGCGCGGTGGCTCACGCCTGTAATCCTAGCACTCTGGGAGGCCGAGGCGGGTGGATCGCTCAAGGTCAGGAGTTCGAGACCAGCCTGAGCAAGAGCGAGACCCTGTCTCTACTATAAATAGAAAGAAATTAATTGG